>JAEIHY010016677.1:0-21385 GCA_018904565.1 Drosophila tsacasi | reverse complement strand
TGTAAGCTGCAAGGGTATACAAACTTCGGTTTGCCGAAGTTAGATTCCTTTCTTGTTGTACTTAAATTTGTATTACACAACCGGGTAGGGCAATACCCTTGCATGGTATTATAATTTTAGTCAGAAGTTTGCAACGCAGTGAAGGGACATTTCCGAGTATATTCTTGATCAGCATCAACAGCCGGGTCGATCTAGCCATGTCCGTCTGTCCGTCTGTCAGTCCGTTTCTACGCAAACTAGTCCTCAGTTTTGAAGCTATCTGAATGAAACTTTGCAGATAGTCTTCAATATGCTCACACTACTATATATGTTGAAACGTCATGTAATTCGAGATATAGCCATTTTGTATTATTCTAGAATTTCGGTTTTAATTTGATCAAGATCGGACTACTTTATCATATAGCTTTCATAGGAATGGAATTGGTAAGCTGCAAGGGTATACAAACTTCGGCGTGCCGAACTTAGCTTCCTCTCTTGTCTAATTATAATTAAACTACGTCGACCCAACAGTAACAACTCACACTACTATTTGAAATATTCCACAAATATGGAGTATTTCTCGCTATGTAGCCGTACCGAAATTTTAAGCATGTAAATGAGTCGAGCTTGGGTTATCAGAGGAAAAATGGAAGTGGGTGGGATGGCCGTTGTTAGCCGGGGGGTGGTGTACAAAATATGATTTTGACAGAAAACAACAAAACAAAATCCATAATTCAGGATAAAACATAATTCCACACAGCACACAGGGCGATAGAAGTGGGAGGAGCGAGGGAGAAGGAGAGAAGGCGAGAGCGAGAGGGAGAGGGAGAAACATCCTACACAGATGCACAAGGAAGCAGAACGGTCTGGATGGAAAGCGTCGAAAAAAAACAACATTATGAATTACGGTAAAATGGCGGGAAAAGGCAAATGAGCAACGCAAAGGGGCGGCGGCGGGAGAAGTGGTGGGCTGAGTGAGAAGCAGTTACAGTTATTTATTAAATCCCTTTACGCATTTTCATAACAAATTCACAAAATATTTCAAAAGCGATGGCGACGTTGGTCGGGTGTTTGTTTTTTCTTCTCCGTTTTTTTCTTTTGCGAGGTCCTTTTTCCCTTTTGTATACGGCTATAGCAGTGCCTGACTTGCATTGTGTGATTCATGTCACTGCCTGGGTGTTTGTGTCATTAAACTTTTATGCAAGATAGCAAACATACAACAGCAACCGAGTTTCGTACAGCAAACAGCGAACAGCACTCATCATAAACAGGACAAACGAGCGTAAATTTAATCCCTTTTGGCGCAAAGAAATCATATTTTTCTCGTCCTCAGCGGAAAACAAGAAGGAACAGTACCGACCCAGGGAGTACCAATTCCCCGAATCATTGCCTAGTTTGGGGCGACTCCTACTTAAATTCTGGATTCTCCGAGAAAAAATATAACTTTTATTTTAATATTTAGTTTAAGTCTTTAGATACAAATTAAAAAAAATATCTCAGAATAACTCGGGGAGTATTATTTTCCATCTACGAATTTCCGATTCGTCTTGGGTCTAATGTAGGGTATTGCGAGACGAAATGCGTGGAAGGTGGAGGGAAAATGAAAATGAAAATGGCAGCACGAAAAATAATTCTAATCTCCTCATGAATATTCCTTTTGCATTTTCATTTTGCAAAGAGCGCTTGGTAAGAGCGTAAACCGTCAACAAAAGGACAACGCCAGGGCATAGTTTGGGGTTTTGGGGCTGATGCGTAAGCTAAGGAAATACGACGGCGCCCGATGGGCGTGCTGGGGGAACGGTACGGGAAAATCAGGGTGAAGCAGTTGGCTAAATGTACAATGGGAAAAAGTATATATAGCCGGGCAGCCGTTTGTTATTTTATTTTATTCGAGCTCGCGCTACAGCGACACTGCACTTGGAAAAATAATGTACATGTACACGGCTAAACTAATTAAAAATCAAATTCATGTCAAAATATACTAAGATCTTATCCAAAGAGAAGAAAGCTTACCAGGGACCTGAAAACACGGATTATACTAAAATTTATAAGAACATATTCAGCTAATATATTCGGTTTATAACAATGCTAAATGGTTTAATCAGCCGGTTAGCCGAAGAAGAACTAACTGTTCGTTTTGGCCTATTGTCGAGATGTAAAATATATGGCTCCATCAGAAGCCTTCTTGGAAATGGAATTGCAAGAAAAACTACTCTCTAAGCATCCAATTAAAAATGGTTTATAATTGGAAACAATTGTATGGATTTATTTTATCACTGAAAGTCAGATATCTTTGTAAAATCCGAAGCGAGAAGTAAACATAAACACTGAATCGATTCTTTATACCAACAGTTATCCTCAGTGTGGCGGATTTTATCGCCCTTTTCTCTATTCGACTCCTTTATACATTCCATTCCGTTCCCGGGTCCGGCATTTCACTGATGGGCAGTCGTCGTTCAAGTGCCGCAGTTGCCGGCCTCGTCGTCATCCTCGCTTTGGGTCTGCCATCGAAATTATAAACTTAGCTGCTAAAGAAGGTTAAGTGATAAATTAACGCCACTGCCCCGTGCCTCCTGGGCCCCTCTTGTTTCATTCTGGCCAGGATTGGAGCTCTAAGCGCGGATGGGAATGCTTTATGCACGAGTGGACCTTTTAGTTTATTGTTATTTTCGAAAGGAACCCAGCTAAAAAGGAGCTCAGCTTGAATCGAATAATTACGAAAAGTGGCCCAGAAATTAAACAGGGGCGGGGGCAGAGTAGGCTGATCCTAGTGATAGCTGTGCCTACTGTACCCGATGGCAAATATCTTTTATTAATTTTTTTGGAACCCTATATCACAGATAATGACAGAGTAACAGAGTATTAATTAATCAAATTGAATTACCAAACCAGAAATATATCTCAAGTATCTCACCTATTTTGTGTTTTATTTCTAACTTTTAATCCAAAATGTTCAACATTGTTACACATAAATCCATAATGTCACTTGAATTAAAAAGCAAAACGCATAAGGCTTTGACTCAACTGCCCACGAACTTACATGTATTTCGTATTTAAAAAACGGATAAGCCTTCGATTGGACATTTTAGGGCCCATTTCTGTTCAAAGACCTCAGCATGTCTTCATTTAACAGCCCAGTTCGTCAGCGAACTGACAGAAAAAAGTGCGAGGTAAATATGCGCTGCCTCCTCCTGTCCGGCTTCGCGCTTTTCACCGCAGGATACTACTTCATGGACGCGTTTGTCGGCCCCACGACCTACAAAGAGCAGGAACTCGATCGTCCCGATTTTCCCAATGCGAATAGCAAAGTTTGCCGAATCTTGACCTTTACTCCCGACGAACGCGAGTTGGCGTCCTTGTGGAGTAGAATGCCAAATTACTGTGGCGAGGTTATGCATCTCGCGTCCTTCAGCAAGGATGACCACAACTACCTTAAGAGGGTATTGGGCTTTGAACTTCTGTTTTATTCTCACAATTTGCGGGACATCAAGTGCAAATATCATGCCGTGGAGCGACAGTCTGACTACCACAACCGATATTTGTTTACCCGGAAGTTTGACCTGTCAATGGAATATATTAAAATCGATCCGATCGCAGACATCATACAGGTCGAGTGCTCCTGCAACAGGGGCACCTTATATAATGGAGTTCACTTCTATGTCCGCTCGCCAGATGCAGGGAAACGCAGCTCTCTGGGCCTGCCCCCGCTGCGGTCCGTCTCCGATTCGGAGAGCTTGTCGGTGCTGATTGTGGGCTTGGACTCCATCTCTCAACCGCACTTTGCCCGAAGCATGCCTCAGACCGCCAACTTTCTCCTCTCGCTGCCACACGTCGAACTCAAGGGCTTCCATCGGTTGGGCAGCACCTTCGAGAACCTAATGCCTCTCCTGTTAGGTTGGAGTGGTTTGGAGATGGCAAACTTCTCTTCAGGTCATGAGAAGCTGGACGACTGGCCGTTTATTTGGAAAGAGTTCCGAAAAGCCGGCTATGAAACAGCCCTGGGCGAGGATAACATAGACAAGACATTGTTTCCAGGGCAGGGATTCGACGAGCCTCCCACGGACCACTATCTCCGGCCGGCTCTGCTTGAGATGTGGCTGAAGACAAGGTACGACTCAATAGACGGTATTCACTGCAATGAAAAGTACAGCTTCGCCATGGTCCTCAGGGAATTCTTCTATAGATTGATTCCCCACTATCAGAGACATCGGTTGTTCGCCTTTCTGTGGTGGACACAAGGCATCGATCATATGTTCAACTCTGGTCGGACGTTGGACAGCATGTTTGTGGAGATGTTTCAGCTCGCAGCCAGTAGCGGCCTGCTGAAGAACACGCTCCTGTTGATGGTGTCCAACCACGGGCTAATTGAGGGACCTTTCTACCACAAGGTGCAGGGCAAGGTGGAGGAAAACCTGCCGCTGGCCCTGCTCTGCTATCCCAAATGGATGGAGCACCGTTTTCCCCGGGCCATCGCCAACCTAAAGGTGAATGAAGACCGCCTGGTCACGGCATACGATCTTCACGCCACGCTTAAGGACTTGCACAACTTGACGTCCATCGAAGATAGGAGTGTCGAGCAGCGCAGGCTCGGTCTTGAGACCCAGGACCTACCGCGGGGAATTAGCCTATTTCTGCCAGTGCCGAGCTCTAGGAACTGCAGCTCAGCCCAAGTACCCACGAAGTATTGTCTGTGTCAGGAGCAAACAAAAGTGTCCACTACGGAAGAGTACGTTGTGCTGGCTGCTCTCCTGATGGTCGAAGCCATCAACAGGGCCCTGCAAACGCATACCCCACCGTGTGAGAAGTTGTCCCTGAAACGCGTCTTGGCTGTCGATGAGTGGCGGAGACCGACGGATGTGAACCTCGCGGAGCTCTGGGTTAGGCTGCTAGCCACTCCTGGCGAGGGTCAGTTCGAAGCTGTCGTGAGGTACACGGGACAAAAATTCACCCTAAACGGACCCGTAGTGCGCACAAATGAGTACGGAAATGATTCGTACTGCATAGATAATTATCTGATTAATATGTATTGTTATTGTCCCCAAATGTCACAGGTCCTTACAACCTAAATGAAACTAAACTTTTTGCTTAAAAAATTCAGAAATGTATTCTGTGGTCCGGTTCTTTTTGGGTTCCTTATATTTGTCAGCTGCCGTTGTCAATCCAACATAAATCACACGTCAAATGCAGGACCACACGCCTCGAATGCCTTGCGATGTGGGACAGGGTGGGGTCCATAAATCAGTCAGGGAAACACATTATAAAGAAACTATAAATACTGCTGTGATTGACGCCGCTTAAACATAAAAGTGGAATTAAAAAGACGTAAAAACTTCTACCGCATTTATGAAGAGTCAGCAGCGCAAACACACACGAGCGGGGTCCTGCCTTAAATGTCATACATACCTTATCTGGGGAGCGGGGTGTGACTGCCATCATAAAAAGCATAATTACGGGCATTTGTGCTAATGTGATTTTCTGGCCGCAGGCGTTGGCGCTGGCAAAACATTTCTTATCATGGCGGCAGGATGTGATGTGAGCGGGGAAGCGGGGATCGGGCGAAGGAATAATGCAGGCCGGAGTTAGACTCCTAGGCAGGCGCAGGCTGAGCCCGCGCATAAATCACTCATGATGAGGCGTAATTAATGCGACTATATGGCGACCTAAATTTTCTATAAATCATCAGATTAAACCCAACGCCAAGCACTCGTCGTTTTGCCAAGGAGCATAAGATGTGGAGTCGAGCGAGTACTAGGGCTGGGAATAGATTACCAGAAATCTATCGGCAGCTTGACTGAAACGAAGCCTATAATGTATAATTCGGCGAGCTTACTCTTCAAATATTGAAATTTAGTAGCTTATAAAATCGCTCAAGGATCATCATAGAACTTTTTGACTAAACCATTAATTTTAATGATTTGAGAAGATTGGGTTGGGCCTTGATATATACAAAGGTCTTCAGCTTCGCATCGTTACATCCTGAAATCTGTTTAATTTTCAAATCTAAATAACCTTTCCTTTTTTGGTAATAACAGAATCATAGGCATAATTCATAGCTAGTTGGTGAAGACTGCCGACAACCTACAGAAGAACATGCTTTACTTAAAACTTAATACCAACACAACATTTATTTAAGATGCAGAGTTCTTCAAATTTAAATACAATTTAAAGATAAAGCCCTATTGATTACCATAATGTCTGCTGGAAATAGCCCATCAGCTAGAAATTTTCAAGCTTTGCCTTGATTTTTAGAGATATATATAATTATAATCATAAAAATAAACTCACTTGGATGTTTTTAAACACAACATTTTTTTGGCAAAACTCATCTTAACATGTGTTATTCGGTTTTTTACACAAAAATTCATTGTTATCACAATTCAAACAAACAAGATAAGTCATAACTTTTTTTGAAGTCGTTTAATTATAATTAAAGATAATTATCTTCCATTTTACTGAAAATCATCATAAAAATATATTCTATATAAATATATTGTTTTAGTTCAATATTAATTCTCTGCTATTATTTTTTATCCCGAACCATGGTTGTATATATGTACATAAGTGTATATAACTTTCAATTACACTATTTTCGCACTCATCCAAAGATAGAAGGAAGTTTTTCCTATGTAATATTTTTGAACTTTTATCCTTTCCCTCAAACATACATACGTTTTGCTAATATTAATTTCCTTGGTTGATTTTCTTCGCTATAATGTCGCCAAATCATCTTAATAGTAGTAGGGAGCTCATAAAAGCGGAAACGCTTTCCGTCCGCTGTTCAAAGAGTCGTTAGAGTCGTAAATTCGGTAAACGCGCTTAAGTGATTTTCACACTAAAAGCCAACGGGTCACTTCGAGTCGAGTTGACTATTTCAAATGGTTTCTTCTCGCTGGCAGTCGGAACATAAAATTAAATTTTATGTACATATAACGCTTACGGGGTCGGCGGAACACAACTCGGCAATTAAAGAGCAGTAAAAGTCACTTTGATTTGATCCTTTGTGGTTTGGCTTGCTTTTCCCGCTGGCCGAGTTTAATGGCCATCATCATCGACAATTTTTTGACAACTGACAAGAGCGGGTCAGCGTCAATATTGTCACGCCCGTTTCGCGGTCTCGGGGCACCTGGTCCGGGGTCGTGCTGTTTAACCTTGTTTACTGTCAAATAATGACAGCCTCGTAAAACCCAAATTTTACGAGCGTCTTAAAACCAGGTCGTAAAGTCTTAGACATGTGAGAGGACCTCGGCGGCCCAGGCGTCTGTTTATTTAATTATATATTTTTGGATGGTTTTGCCGCCAACTTTGAATGTCCCCCCGGTCTTCTTAATCATTTGTCTTTACTTAGATTAAAGCCCACTCGGACGACGCCCACTCGGTGGCTCGTGAGAATGCAAATGCCTAGCACTAATAAAAATTTATGGCACTCGACAATTTAGCGCCTTGGAACCCCCCGAGAGCAAGTCGTACATGAACTCTGAGGAAGTGCGGCGATCCCACGCATCAAAAACAAAGGGAAGCGGAAGCAGCTCGGCCATTTGACGAAGTCACGAGAGTCAGTCGATGCACTAATGGGATCCACTTAACTGGGATTTATCACCTCCGCCCACAGAACTGTACGGAGCCACAAAGATCGCGGGGCATAGGGAGGAGCCGGACTTGGTGCTCCTCACTTGGGCTGGGCCATCTGCACAAATGCTAATTGATGGATATATTGATGGGCTCTGAAGTTTTTATCTGTTTCAAATTGAATGCGGGGGTCAGGGGATTACTTGCTGATCATACTATTATGTGGATGCTTACGAATATGATTGCATCGAAAAATACGAAGAACTAAATTTATTATCAGCTTACATTTGAAATATGTATCTGTATCTTTAACTATTCAAACAATATAATACAAATCCAAAACAAGGATGCATGTATTCAGTTTTGTTCCTTTTTCTAACAAAAAACAATAGAAATGGGATAACAATAACATTTTTTTAGCAATCTCTTAACCATTTTTTTAAGAATTAAAATCATAATTGAATTCTACGCCTCTTCAAAGGCTGTATTAATCGATGTAATTGGTCGCGATTTTTATTCGGCTCTTAGTCAGATTGATGTTAGGACTTTGATATGATATTTTCATCAGCTTAAAATGTCATGTAACAACTATTTCCTAATGATTTTCACAGTCTATTAGGATCCACATCCACATGTTGAACGACCTTAGGCGTTCTCATAGTTTAATTAATTTTGTGCTATAATTCAACTTGCCACCATGTCCTTACAATATGTAAAAAATTACGTTGATTACAAATATAGAAAAATAAAGAAACCACAGACCCCGGGAATATTTATATTATTAGGGATCTGGTTATCTGTTTTATTCACCCATGCAAAATATTTCACAGGCGGAATTGAATGCATTTCCTGTAGCGGATGAGCCACTCCGCCAGATCGAGGAGCAGCTGAACAACAACAAATTCCAAATCATATTTACGGTCCATAATCTGCCAGCGAGAGGGAGACCGATAGAGGAGAGGCAAAAGCAATCAGAACACTAAATCTGATGTACGCCGCTAATTGCGCATAGATTACCAGATGCATGAGCGATAGTACAGGCGAGGCCGCCCAATTCCCACCTGGGGGATGCAGGGAAGGCGCATGGCCAGGAAACGAGGCCTCTTCCCCTGCAACAGGCGACAGCTCATTGCGAGGCTGCGACACAGACAACTCTATTTGAATGCCGGCAAGTACGAGGACCAGGGAGCAGGGAGCAGGGACCAGGGACTCTTGGGATCCCCGAGACCGTTGCTTATTTATTTCGAATTGACCCATTTGGTAATATTCATAACTTAGGAGCGCACGAAGGCCGCCGACTGATTCGGCGGTTGTTGTTGCATTCAAAAAAGATCCATAAATTCTCGCTCCGCAGATCAGTTTTTTAGTGTGGTGCGCCATTTGAGTTTATTTGCGACGGCCGCGCTGTCATAAGTTGCCGCCAAATTGTTGCATTGTACCTGCTGCGAGATGCAGGGAAATCAGAGTTAAAGATCCCACTCGGCTAGCTAGTAACTCAGATATCATTAAAAAAAGTGCGAGATACTTTATGAATTCGTCGTGGGCCGAGAGGCCGGCCAAGAGCGGTTTCCGCGGATGGGATCGGGCGACGTCGACGGGCGATTGGCGTGAAATATGCCCATTAAAATGTACGATCATCGCCTTAAATGCAAACGCCGAGTGGTTTCCCCCTCCGATGAGCTGTGGCACTGTGTTGAGCTGCCCGCTGAATTATTGTTAACGATTTGCAGTTAATTTCTAGCCAAGAGATTTCGGTTCGATTTCATGGTCGGTCTTTATGCCGAATGCTAATGGCTCCATTCGTCGATCAATGGATGGTTCGGAAAGTGGGTTTTCTGGCGATCTTCGATGCCCTTGATATTGGATTCAGACTCAAAATATTTGAGGATACAAAGATAACTTACTTATTTCAAATGCAAATCCGGTTTTTTGCATTGCTAAAAATCGCCCTGATGAGACAGGCATTACTTTGGGCGCTCCTTTCATTTCGAAGAGCTCTTTGAGTGAGTTTTTATTAGGCCCAGAGATACCCTTCAGCCGAGACAAAGAACTAATTACCCCCATTATCAGATTAATGAAACCGATTAGCATATTCCCGTTTACGATGCACAATAATTTACAATATCGAATTTATTATTATTGGCATCTCTTGATTTCTCTCGTCAGCTGCCAGGCATTTTTAATTTCCCATCGAACTCCCCCCTCGCTGTTTTACAGTCCCGGCAGATGCCACTCGTGGACTTGGAACCGGGATCCGTGATCAGGGATCGGGTATGGCCAGGGCCTACCTGTTGAGTGGTACCCGCCCGATTGGCCTGCCGGTCATCAGGTTTATGTGGCATATAATTTTTTTATTTGGTCCGCTCATAAGAGAGGAGTCGTAAAATTTTTTGATGACGTTTGTCAAGCTGCCAGGAAGGCCTGCATGGCAATGAAATTTCTGCAGTTTTTATCATTAAATCGATATATTTATGACACTTTATTTAAGCTTCGTCGGATGAGGTATTTTAAGGGGCTTGACCTGTTTTCTTTGATCTCGGTGGACTCGAGATCGTGGAAGTTTGAAGAAGTTAACCCATGAGATTTGTAATTTAGACCATATTACCAGGGCAGTTAAGGATGGATTCCATTTTTAAACTTTATAAAGTTGTATTCTTTAGGTTTTTACTTATGTTTAACCGTTGACTTTTGGCTGATACATCGCAAACTCTCTTTCATATGAACCCCCTTAGATTTGACGTCAAAGGACTTGCTCTGCAGAATGTCTGTTTGCTGTTCTAGCTGACGTGGACGGGCTGAGCACGGGATACACAAACAAACCCACACCCATGGCTAAACCCCGCAAACCCTCCCCCCTGAAGTGTGTGCGTTATTTCGCGCTTGTGGTACTAAATTGGGTGATAACTCCTTTTTAATGGGTGCGCTTTGGCCTGGCTCTCTTGTTGCTGCGCTGGTGTTCTAAGTTTTATTTTTATTTGTCTCGCTAAAACTCAATTTTCGAATCAAACAACCACGAGGATTTCTCGTCGCCGCTCCGCTCCATCCCCTCCTCGATTGTGTTGTACAGTGTTTGCTGATGATGCCCGCCAATAACAACAATATCAGTAACAACAGCGGCTATATCAACAACAACATCGCCGGCAAACGCAGCAACAACGCTGTCATGTTATTTGTTGTTGCGCTATTGCCACCATTGCTTTTATTGTTGTTGATGACACAGGCCCTGACGATGACTCTGGTCCGGATTTCCCTGGATTGGCATTGGAATCGGGATTGGGTCGGGGTTAGGGTCTGGGTCTGGGCGGGGATTGTTTCGCCGCCGTCGTTCGTTGTCACAAATGCAAATAATGGGACAATTGTGCTGTGCAGCTTTTTAACTGCTTTTATTATTTAATTCCTCAATAGAGAAATACTGGAAATGAACTTACACACATAGGAGGACTATTATCGGAGGAAGTATAAACATTTGTATATTTATCTCATACGTTTACGGGGGACATTACAAAAGCCTGGGACCACCAGAAATATTTTTAACATTTTCAATCAGGACAAGAATGAACTCATCATGTCAAATATTGTGTTTTTCTAAGATATATAAATATATATTTATATTTCTTGTTGTTTATATAAATACAACAAGTTTTCCACATTCCTCTTATATTTCATCCTAAAGTTATTTATTTTTTTATATAGTGATATCTAGTGCGACAAGTTTAAAACTTATATTTATTGCACTAGTCAAAAGTGGTATTTTTTCTAATTTCCGTCTCTTATTCTTTTATTTAATTAACATTAACATAACTAAATTATCTATATTCTTACCTACGCTAAAGTCAGATATTTCAAACTGTAAATTGTAATTATTTAAATAAAGTTATCTCTTTAATAAAATGGCACTTGTCCATTAAAATTAGAATTTAATTTTAAGTAATTGCCAAAAACAAGTTGCTTATAGTTTTCTTCTAATAAAAATAAAATATAAGTTAAAATTAAATATGCTTCAATAATATCTTTTTTGAAGGAATTTCTTTGAAACTGGCTAAAGTATACGAATTTTTTGGAGTCCAGGAAGACGTCATTTCAGTGAAAAAGTTGTTAGGTTACTGTAAATTTTTTTGTTAATCAAAACCATTCATTAAATTAATTTTCATAAGACAGTCATGGCACTTAGCACACCTCCGTTATTTGTTAAGAAATAATTACGGCTTAAGTAGATATATGTATTATTTATTACGTACCCGTACATAAGAAAAATTCGCGTATTACTGAATACGAGAAATGGTGTTCGAATGAATGCCTAAAATCCACCTCGCATTAACCCAGTAATACATGAACGGTAGGCACTAATCACACACTGCAATGATGTACAAATTTAATTTAATTGTTCAATTTTTACATTTAAAGCCGTTGTTCTTGGACTCTTTTTTCGCTTGCCAAACTCAAAATGTATAATAAGCTATTATCGTTAATCAGAGACATTTGCCTGCCCCGTTTGACGTGGCAAGCTTCAGCACCCTTTCAAACTAATTAGCGCTATAAAAATGCAACGGCTGGTGGAAGTCTAAAAGTTGTCAGGACCACAGACCAAGAAAGGACGGGAGTGGGCGAGGGCTGCCGTTGCCAGCACGTTAATTGTTAAACGAATGTTCGTTTATCACTTACAAAAACAACAGACGGAACGCGGGGACCCACATTGTCCTTGTTTGTTAGATGAATAAAGGCGGCATTTGCGGATGTTTGCATGGCTCATCGCCCATACAAGCCGTATTGCATATCACGCATTCCCACTTGGATCCATATCATCCGAGAATGGCAATGAAAATGGGAATGGGAGTGGGAATGGGAATGGGAATGGGAATGGGAATGGGTATGGGTATGAGAATGAGCCTCTGCATTGGAATTGTTATGTTTTTCGTATTTAACCTCAGACATGGGCCTCGTTTGTATAAATTCCAGCCAACTGCTGCCACCGATTGTTGTTGCTGCAAATGTGCGCTGAAATTATTAACAACCGAGGAACGACACACCGGCGGGAGCAACGCGGTGGCACAGCAGCAACATCACAGTTCCTGGCGTCAACGTCGACTTCGACGCATCGTTCATCGCGCTCACATATGGCGGAAATGACACTTTTACATTTAGCATCACGGACGGGGGGCCGGAAAGGGATAATGGCTGCGAACCAGGGACAGAGGCAGACTTACATGGGCGCAACACAGGCGCAATAAACTTCATTTCTGACAGGCCGCAACACGGCGAATACGTAACGGGGCAGCGGACACGGGGCACGGGGCCGCGAAAGAGGACGCAGCCTTGTCAACGCAGCGGTGGCCCATGACTGTTGCTAGAGGATACAAGGATTGGCGACAGCGGAGTGGATTCCCGGAACTTCTAATGAATAAGTCCCGGCTTGAAATATTGCCCAATCGGAGGCGAGAACAGTTCATTTTGGGTAACGCACCAGTGGGGAGTTACAGAGACAGGATCTTATTGATTCAAAATGGGAGGCGGATTGAAAAATTCAAATTTTTACCTAATTTGTGTCTAAGGAACCGGAGGGTATTCAGACATTTAGCAAAAGTAATTTGCTTTCTATTCTCGTGAATAGAATATTTGCAAGTGTTGTTTACAAGTCTTTTCTACATAAACTCTATAATTTAAGATTATTTTTAATCAAGATCACTGGATGGATAGATGTCTATTTTCATGACGATACACCCAGAAAAATATGAATAATTTTACCAAATTTATAAACAGGCTTACTCGGATTTTGTACTTGTAGTTTTTACTTAATTAGTTTTTTCAATTGCGAAACTCAAAATATCAGCTTAAATGAAAGTAAAAGGATAAGGTTCATTTAAGCTGCACTAAGCTGCAATCTTTCAATCCTTAAAATTATTAAATTTAGGTTTTGCTGTGAACTAATGTTTTTATAATCTTTATTTATGAACTAAAAATCATAGTAAATTAAAAATGTAGTAAAAAATTCCATTAAAAGCATTTCACACTTACCGCGACATGCTATCGTTTAAAAACCTTTTTAAGTACACTACTGTCTAATCAAGACATTTTTGATTACTTCTTATGATTATTTGATGTCCTTTTTATCCGGAAGCATTATTATTTAAACTGATTAATCCATCATTCTTTCCTAAAAGTTATAAAAACTATTTATTATCTGTTTACCATTTTCAACTGGTTATTTAATTCAAAACATATTTTTAGTTATTATATTAATTTCCGTTTATTATTTTCAGGCTCTTATCATGAACACTGACGATCTCGAGGACACCCATCTGTGCATCAAGTGCAATGCCACGATTCTGGGACTCAACAAATACATTGAGCACCGGAAGCGAAATTGCCTGATGACTGCGGTGAAGCCGGAAGGTACGCCGGCAACAGATGGGCCAACAAGCAGTTCCACTCCCACTCCAGTGGTCTCTCAGACGATCATCAGTCGCAGCAGTCATCTGGACCACACCTATGATGGCTTCCACTTCGCGGAACCGGAGGCCCCCAGTAGTTACCTCCGGAAAACAGCTGCCAGTCACGGAGGAAAAGCGTCCAAGTCCCTGACTGAAGCCTACGATCTGCCCTACGAGCTGGGAGCTGACCTGTTCTTCTCCTCTCTGCAGTTGCAAAGTGTTTCCACTGGTGGCAAGACCGGATCGGTGGCACGCCAGGAAAGAGTCAAAGAGGAGTCCTGGACGGCGCCCAGGGGCGATCCTCTTCTAAAAGCAGTGAGGGAACACGATGTGGCGGTGTTTAAGCCTCTCAACTTTGACCACGACTCCCCAGAAGCGAGCGAGGAAGAGGATGATGACGAGGAAGCCGATGAGTTTGACGCGGAAGAGGATGAGGAGGAGTATGATGTGAGGCGTCACTCTCCGCCCACAGTGCCCGCCACACACACCGGCGGTAAGTGGAAGCCCGAACACCGCCCCCAGCTCCGGCACCCGCATATCGAGAGAATATCGCCCAGCTGGGAAGAGGCACCCGAGGAGGCGTACGCCCACCCGCCGGCGGATCACACAAAGGGCAAGTGGGTGCCCGGCAGCAAGCAGCTGGAGTATCGGGAAAATATAGACCTCACGAAGCTGGCACAACCGGGGACCAGTTACTGGTGCAACATCTGTTGCCGGCGACTCAAAAGCCGGTCCAACTACGAGCAGCATTTGAGAAGTGGCTACCACCTGAAAAGGGCTGATGCAGAGTGCCAGCTGGAGCAGGCCACCCTCGGAGAAGAACTTACCCTGAGCAAGGACTTTGCTGTGGAGACCAGCAAGAAGAAGGAGGAGTTGCAGCTGCAGCCCGCCAAGAGGCAGCGGAGATCGAGTCTCCTGCGATGCGATCTCTGTCGCCGCAGGATGGCCAGGCACTTGATGGGCAAGCACTTGATATCCCACTATCACTACCGGCGCCTGCAGCAGCAGAATCCGCAGAGGAGGCAGATGTCCCTGCAGACCATACTCACCCACATGGGCAGCATCGTCCGGCAGTCGCCGTTCCAGTGCCTGCCGTGCCGATTCTACGCCAATACGGAGGATGCCTTCCTGCATCACTGGCAGTCCCAGGAGCACCTGGACCTAACCCAAAGTCTGGGGGGATCCTTCTGGTGTGGATACTGCCAGTTTGAGTGCTCCACCAATGAGTCCATGTGGCTCCACCTGCTGCACGCTTCTCACAAGGAAGTGATCTTAGTCCTGAACCGGTCGGTCCCCATATGCATTGCCCAAAGGCGGCCCATCCAGTGTCCTTATTGTGGGCTGAGCGTGTTGTACAATTTCCAGCTTCGTCGGCACTTCGCCTCCGATCATCCCGGCCTGACTCCTTCGGGAACCGCAGCTGATGAGTACCAGTGCAGATTTCGGTGTGGGTTGTGCGGGACACCGCAGAAGTCGCGATTGGCCCTTCAGCGCCACGAGAAGCACAAGCACCACCTGGCAAGGTATTACTGTGCCATCTGTCGCCTGGACTTTGACACACCTCTGCAGGCGCGACGTCACCGGAGCTTGGTGCAGCATAAGCGAAGGGCACGAACCAAGGCACCTCCCTCCACCTCCCGACCGGATAAGGAAATAGAGCACATGCTCAGGGAAGTGCTGGAGGAACCGGCCCACAGTCCGCCTGCCAAAAGGATCAAAATAGCCGAGAAGAAATGCTCAAGTTGTCGGGAGGTTTTTGACTCGCCACAGGGCTTGGCACAACATCGAGCTGAAGTGCATCCCGACGATAACCATGTCTGCCTCAGCTGTGGATCGAGCTTTCAATCAGCCCAAGCGCTGGGCAGGCACACGCGCAGCTGTCAGCCGCTGGCCACCACCTCAGGTGCCTCCAGTCCACCTCTGACCAAGAGCTCATCCGCGTACTCCTGCGAGAAGTGCAGTTTCCAGTCGCAATATGAGTCGGATCTTATTTACCATCGCTTTTTCCACGCGCGACCGGGAGCGATAGGAAGAGACGAGGTGCTAAAGTGCCCGCTCTGTCCCAAGCACTTCAAGAAGCACTCCCTCAGAGCCCATCTCAGAAACCACACAGGTGAGAAGATTTTCGAGTGCACAGAGTGCCGCCAGAAGTTTGCAAGGAGACACAACCTCAAGAATCATGTGGCAGCCATGCACGGCGAGAGAAAGGATATCCACAAACAGAAAGAGGATTCAACCAAAGGGGCCAAAGTGGCGAAGCCGAAATATCAGTGCGGGATCTGTGCCAAAGTCCTGACCAAAAAGTAAGTACTTTAAGCAACATTCCTCTTCGATAACCCTTAAAGCCCTCGCCCTTCCTTCCACTGTGCGCTTCCACGCACAAAGACCGCTAATTAGAATCTCGGAATCGCTCCAGGCTATCGAAGCGGTATCCTTATGAAAATGTCATGCGAATTAATTGTAGTCCCCGAAAATCGCCCAAATAGTTTGCCGTTAATAGAAGTCTCAAATAAACAACAAGAAAGTCGCAAAAAATGGTTGGTGTGGGAATTCCTGCAAATGAAATCCATGGAGCCGCGTGGCGAACTCGTGCTCGTGGGTTGCATTAATTAAAAATTCCAGGCTGCAGTATGTGAGAATAAGTAACCGAAAGGCTACAACAAAATACAACTCATTAAGTGCGGGATTCCTGCCACGAAAAACGCGAGGAGGCCCCTCGTGTGTGGACTGCAGCAGCCACAAAGTATGCAATGCACTCGCAAATCAAGCCTCTGGCTATTCCACCGAAAACTGCAATTTCCATTTACACTTGGGGGGTGTATGGTAAATATTTATGTGTATGAACAGAGATGAAAGCGGGAAGGATAGGAATGTCCAGTCCCAATTCGGAACCCATGCCTGTTGGGGACCAGAAAAGGAGGCGTCATGTGTAGCACCCGTTCTCCTGCGATTTTGTCTACATTAGCTTGGGATTATTTCATACTGCATATCACATATAAAAGGTTATCTTTATGAGCTTCTTTAGCCGGCTCCAAAGAAATGAAATCTCGAAGAAACGCATTAGCTCTGCCCGATCCAAGACGTCCAATTTCCGTTGTTCCTCACAACTACTCATAACTTGCTAAGTTTTTCCACTTCACGGTCGCCTCTGCCAACTAATTCCTTAAGCAAACATTAAGTTGAATTGCAAACGGAGACTGAGAGTCGTCGCTGGGGTAAAGAATTTTCCACTTTTCAAGTGATTATTTGAAAAATTTATTAAAATGCTCATTTGAAGTTATTGTTGTGCCCGCTTGATGTAGATACTTTGCTTTTACGACTAACGAGACCAAGTGGCCAGCCAGCGGACTGGGACGAGGCGGCGGAGCACTGGAGTGCCTGAGCTAAGACAAACTTTCAGGGAACGCCTCAGTCCCAGCTCCCGCAAGGAGGCGACGGAGACGGAGACGACATCGTCGTCAGTCATGTCAGCAGTGGAGCGCTGCTACACACGCTTCCGGAATTCCAGACTCCAGCTAACTCCCGTTCTACGGACGCTTTTTTCAGATCGCAATTCTAGACGATGGGAGGGTTAGAGATGCGTACGAGATGTGTGTTAGCTTTATTTCCATAAGCTAGCATGTAGCTTTTTTTAAAAGGTAACTATTTATCCCCAAAAAGTATTCTATGTTGAATTGGTTTTCATGAAAGGGGAAACTCTTGCAGGCATTCTTTTGGTCACAACTGATTTCAAGTCCCTGGTATTTCTATAGTGATTTTATATTGGTCGAAAAACCTACCGAACTGATTCTTTACTGATGCTATCAAAGAGATCCCTTAATTAATTCTATAGAATAACTACCTCGGATCGTGTAAGAACTCGGACTAATTTAAAAAAAAACTGTTCGATCTACTTTCCAGAGAGTTTTTTTCTTAAGTTATCTAAAATTCTCACTCGATGCAACCCCTTAAAATCTATTTTTATATCACTTACATAAGCAGTTCAGCTCGAATTAATATTTCAATAAACTATCTTTTCTGCTTTATTAAAATCGGTATATCGTAACATTTGAGAGATAATATAAGTTTTGTCAATACAATCATCTTTTCCATAATGTTAAAATCTGTCCTTTAACTTGAACATTTTTAGATCATTATATTTCACTAAATACGAGTATAAGTATTTGATAGTCAGTCAAAAGACACTCATAGGGTTAGCTTTTTCCTCTGTGGATGAACCAAAAAGGATTGTTCACCAAAATGAATCAATTATTAATTTTTTATATGTAGATTCATGTAAGAAATTCGGAGGCAAAAATCTGTACAAGCCGAATTTCATGATTAATTACTATTTCTTATGTATTTTTAGCTTTTATTATCAGTGTCATTTAATATTTTATTTTTGAATGTTTGATAAATGTGCCTGGTTTGGCATTAATTAGTGGTCTGTATTTGAAGAATGCGCAAGTAGCAACTGAGCAATGAGCAATATAAGCGCCGACTCTTTTGAAACAATTTAACAAATGAACATCTTCACCCATATATTTTTATTTTTATTTCTTTTTTTAGTGATTCCTTTGATTTACTTTATCAACTTTAACATATCTTGAGAATATTATTTTATTATATTAGAATTGAGCTAGAATTAGTCCAACAAGCTTGGCCATATCAACTCGACAGAATTGGCCTCAGAAATAATTTGAAATATCAGTATTCCCTCACTTGTCCTACCCCGTGTCACGTTCCCATCGCCGACGAAGGTCCATTTCGGATTCTTTAGCCAGGCGCTGCGGATGAGGGTCCTCCTCCTGCAGGAGGCAGAGCCTGAAGTTCGAGGCGTCCTCTGACGACGACGACGTCGCCATCGCAGCGTCGGGCAATTCACTTTTATTGAAATGGCGTGCAATGTTCTGTTGGCTGCCTCTGCGAGTCGGGTTCGGATTTGGATTCGGTTTCATCTCCTTTCGCTCGCCATCCTGCTCTGGCCCCCGGCTTTTCGGATCCGTCTGTCGCGCTTTCCCGTTGCCCTCTTTTCCCCGTCAGCCCTGGTGTTTTCCTTTCCTCTCGTCCGCTCGCTTTCCTTAGTCCTCTGGCTTATTTTATTTTGTATTTTAAGTCATCCTATGGTGCATCATTCGTTTGCCGGCAGTTGATTCTGTTGATGGCACAAAGTGCAGCGCAATTCATTTTAATGGCAGCCGTCGTCCTCCAATGATCTCGGGCGACGGCGGGCGAGGGAGGCCGAGGCCCCCCGGTTCCAAGGAGTTCCATCACTTGAGAGTCAATTCCGCAAAACTTGATTTTTCATTTCCTATAACTCCGGTTCGCCCCGCTATATCTGACGATTTAGGGATTCTGCTGCCACACTGCACTCATTCATTTTTATGAATCTGGAAATTGAGTCGGACAATGTTCGGTTTGTGGTCTGCAGGCACTGGCACTCACTGGTGCTGGCCCTGGAGTGGGTCGTTCGAGTCTCGTTCTTATGTCTCAGTCCGCAATCACCCATCTCACTGCGGATTCCGGCATGTTGTTGATGGCCATTGGCAAGGGCTTCGTGAGCGTTTTTTTCGTTGCTGGCATGTTTGGGCCACCAGAGTTCAGCGGATTGGTTACTTGACTCTCACATCTTATCAGCGATATGTCAGGTTGCATAAATGCAGCAGTGCAGTAGGGTATTGTACGTTATTAGGAATAATTAAAAGAAAAAATGAACCTAATCTTTAGTCGAAAGTACTTTTTACTTTTAAACATAACTATATACATATTATTGTTAAATTTGAATTAAAGTAGCACTAGTAATGAGATAATAGATTTCTGACGTAATGAGGACATATTTAAAATTAATAAACAATTTATATAATATCAAACCAAAATACTTCTTAACAAGGTGAGATAAAAGCGAAGATGGCACTCCAAAAACCTCTTAATTCAAATTTATTGGCTTATTAAACGGAACATGAATTAATGAATTGGTTCTAGTCCAAAAGTAGGAGTAAGAACCCAAGAGAATTAACAATATTTTGAAAGTGGTCTGATGATTTGGGTATCCCCACAGCCTCTATTTTCTAAGTTTTTACCTTGTATAAATAATATAACTAAATAGTTTCTAATTCGACTTGCTGGTACAGTCAAGGCCGAAAACGAAACTAATTAAATAATCTTTTCATAAATTGATAACTCTGGATATATTGCTTCCTACGATCGCCCGAACGTAAGCTGATTTTCAATTTGGGGCCGATATTCGTGCGGAAACAATTGAAAATTTCGTGTTGTTTCCATTTGCATTCGAGAGAGTCCCGGCTGATGGTTTCGAACTATTACATTATTCCTTTTTTAGATTACAAATTTCTGTGCAAACATCAGGTTATAGGTTATAGAATATAATATTATATGTTACGTTCCATATGATATTTCTAATGTATTTTTGGACTTGGATCGGTGCGTTTAACTTTGTCACCTGATATTAAACCTAAGATGCAAAGCAATAAAAACAACACCAATTTTAAAAATCGAATTACAATTTACTATCTAGATTTTTTTAGGTCTGCAAAAATCCGTTTTAGTATGCAGCACATCAATACTCAAAAGTTGGTTTTCGCAACCCATACCTTGCCATATAACTAATTCAAATAGACGGGCGAGTGGAACATTAAAAACTTCGCGTTAAGACCCGGCCGGGCATTAATAACAATGCCAAAGCCAAACAAAGTCAAGAAAGTACACACACGTATCGCTAAAAGGGGTTAAGGGAGGTTGGTGGGCGTGTTCGCAGACAAGTGCAAGGGTGACATTTAACGGTAATTTCCTGCAACGATTTTTGTTTCGCTCAAGTTTGCCAGATAAGCGCCACGGAGTCGTCCAACCGACGGGGAATGGAAAGGAGAGCATCCGAGGCACTTCCCTAATTACACACGGTGTGTATATAAATGCTGCCTGTGCGTAGGATGGTGTTGTGCGGTGCGGCTGCAGCAACTAATTTCACATGCAGCACGGGCCAAGGCATCAAAATCCTACTAATGTCGCGCCAGCGAAGAACAACTCCCAACTTCTGGGGGACAGGACAGGGGCGGGGCAAGACAGGACTTACGTACCAATTACATACATGAGATGGGGAAAAGGCTTGAGCGTTCGGTGGGTATCACCAGCAGTGTTGTCAGTATCAAGAAGTGGTTTTTGAATTGAAATTAAAAATAGAGCTTTATTTTATATATGGGCTATTCTCTGGAAAGTACAACCGCGGCAAAAACCACCAAAAATTCTCTAAAATTAATATTTTTAACATAGTTACATTAAGAAATGTTTCAATGGTTCAAATTTGAAAGCCTTTATCATATTCTAACACAAATTTCGAAATATTCGAATCCAAACTGGCGCAACTCGCGATTTTTCATTATTTTGATGAAAAACACCATAAAAAAGATCATGTTGTG
>JAEIHY010016676.1:0-26354 GCA_018904565.1 Drosophila tsacasi | reverse complement strand
GCGTGGACTCTCCCCGGGGAATCCCCGTGGAATCGGCGGGGACTGGTACTGAAGGGTATAATCTGTTAAAAATGTGTTTAGTTTTCGCCCGTCACATGATTTGGATTGCATTGTGTACTCCAATTTGTGCCTAAAAACCTGCTGCAGATTTGCTTATGAGTCAGTTCTATGCTCCGAATAGCGCAAAAGCAAAATAAATAAAAAATTGCAACTCAATGCAGAGATAATTATATTTCAATTCAGAGAAAGAGAGAGGAGAGAGAAAGAGAAAGACGCGTGAGGAAAAACCGCCCTGAGAGTAAAGTGAGTACACGTGAGCACAAACACTCAAATACAGAGGTGGCAACTTTTCCCGATATATTTTTCTTTCTATGTTAATAAGAAAATTATAAAAAAAATGGCACCAAATATTTTGCCGGGATTTTACTAATGTTTTAAGCTATTCAATTTTAAAATGTAACTATATATCATTGGTTGTATAATAATAATTATGCTCTAATAAAATTATTAAACAAACTAAATTAAATAATATTTATTTAAATCAATGCAAGTATATCATTTTAATTAATTAATTAATTTAAAATATAATGAAGATATATATAACATCGTTTAGCACAACATCGATAAATCGATAGTGCCGTCACGAAAAACGAACGTTCTCGTTCTCTCTCTCTCTCACTCTACATTTTGCTCTCATTGGTGCCACCGAAGAGAAAGCATTTGACTTCAGCTGGAAACGAATTTTAGTATACAAAATGAGTAGCGAGGAGACAAATGTTAAAGACGCGGCACAGAAAAAAAGACGACCGAGGCACCGATTTTCAGAAGAGATTTACGATGAAATTACCGCATGGTAAATATAAACAAGACTGTTTTGTTGTTGTTGTCGTGCTACTATTGTTATTGTTGCTTTGCAGGGAATTGAGTGAAAAGAAACGCAAGAGGGCAGAGGCCAACAGGCGGTACAGAGAGCGGCAAAAGCTTTTAAAGCCTGCCACATCAAGAGCCAAAACGCCTGCTGAGTACAATAGAATATACAGAGAGCGTAAAAAACTAAGGCAAGCGCAAGCTGCAGCTGAAGCAGCAGCTGGAGGAGCAGTATTTTCCGTCTCATGGAAAATACCCAAAGTTGAAGATGATCCGGAATCCGACAGATATATAGCAGAAGTCAGTTACCAACAGTTCCTGCCTACCCAACCCAGTTCCCAAATTGCAATAAATCCCCAAGAAACCAATGCCTCGGAAATTGTGAGTTGTTATTTATAAAAATTGAATTACATTACAAATATTATTTTTCCAGACTATCGAACCCAGTCCCCAAAATTCAATACATTTCCAAGAAACCAGTGCCTCGGAAATTGTGAGTTGAAATTTAATAAAATTGAATTGCATTACAAATATTATTTTTGCAGAATATAGAACCCAGTCCCCAAAATGCAATAAATTCCCAAGAAACAAATGCCTCGGAAATTGTGAGTTGATATTTATTAAAATTGAATTACATTACAATTTGATTTTTCCAGAATATGGCTAATATACAAGAAATACAAGATGACACCGATGACAGCAACGCTCCCTTAAGAAGGCGTCAAATTCGCAGGACTTATTCCTCGGAAAATGTAAGTCGACTTGACATGATAACATTTTTCTTCATTTAATTAATAACTTTTGTTTGTATAGAATTTTGATGAGCAACAAGAGGACTCTGATGAGTACATACCAAGTACGGAAAATCAAAGTGACAGTGACAGCGTTAGCACAAGGTAAATATAAACAAGAAGAGTTTTGATTTGGTTATTTAGGAATAAATATATATATACATATACGGTAACGATTTTTATTATTATTATTATTTTTGTGAAAAATTAATATTTTTGTGAAATTATCATAGCGATAAGTTTGCCAACATGTCTCCAGCGGAAAAGGCGGCACAGGCCGCCAAGCGGCACAGACTGTATACGAAAATGTTGAATTCTAACAAACCTTCACCCTTAACGGCGTCCGAACGAAGTAGAGCTTACAGGGAGCGTCAAAAAAGTCTACAACATCACGCTGAAAAAATATTAACTAGAGCCTCCAAAACTGTAAGTTTTAGTTTATGAAGAAACATTGAATTAAATAATTAAATGTACTCGCTTTTCCAGAATTTTAATGAGACGGCAGAAGTTAATTATGATGCAAATAAAAATGAAAGGCGACCCAAAGCTCCACCCAAAACAGCTGCACAAAAAAGTAAAGAATATAGAGAGCGTAAAAGCCGTATGATTATGGCTGCATTTGGGGGTATAACCACAAGGAACCAACAAACTGGCAATATGAAAGACACAACTAGCTCAGATAATGTAAGTACAAAGAGATTAATTATACAAACAAAAATCAGAACGTTTCAATTTAGTCACTTGTTGGCTTGACACGATTTCAATATATTTTATTTATTATTTTGTAGAATAATTAATTAATTAAATATTCAAATTAACCTTAAATTTTAGAATGAAGATGACAAGGAGAGCTCCTACTCCGGATCAAAAAAGCAGCTCCGTTACGTGCTTACGATGGATGAGCGCGTGGCTGTCATCAGCCAGTTCGACACCGAACGGAAGTACGCCAAGCTCGCTCTCATCTTCAACTGCACCGAGGAACAGATCAAGAGCGTGGTGTCCAACCGAAAGGCGATTCTAGAGTTCAACGAGACCACCATTATCCTGAGCAAGCAGGCCAAGGAACCCAGCGAGCTCCGCAGGCGCAAGCTGAACCTTTTCGCCTACTGCCTGTACGAGTATACGCAGAGGGCTCAGTACCATTTCAACGCACACATCACCGAAGAGCTGCTCCTCCAGCGGGCCATCGAGTTCCGCGACCTCATGGGAATCGATGGCTTTACGCCAGATAAGATCTGGATTAATCAATTTATGGCCGCCTACAACGTAAATTCCTCGAAAAGCTCGATTAACATTACGCAAAGACCGCGGATATCGTTGGACTTGGGGAACATTATGTCCCACTGCGTACGCCACTCCGCAATGGCGTCCAATTTGCAGCCGAAAATTCCGGAGACCGTTAAATTAAACATGACATTAAGGAAAACCTCTGGCCAGAACCAAGGCACCTCAGGAGAACTTGAGTCCGAAGACGATGATGGCAGCTTGGTCATAGATACGGATTATAACGACGATTTAAATAACTCACCAAGGACATCGTTAACTGAGGAGTTGGCGGATAATTTCCAGCAGAGTTCCCTGAAGATCGAAAAACTTAATCACTCACCGCTCCACATAGCCGATTATCAGGTCGTCGATGTGGATATGCCAGAAATTACAACTGCTCCCAGTTTGTGTGACAACTCCGAAGCCAGCGATGAGGCACCGCTGCCACGCTGCGTGGAGAGCTTCAAGGATGCTCTGCGTCTGCTGAAGCCCCTCGAGGATTTTGCCCTGATGAGGGAGAACTATCGCGTAATAGGCCTGGTCAGCCAGTTGGAGCAGATCTTCGAGGCTGGCAAAAAGGCTGAAGAGAAGGGATCTTCTATTAAATAGGTTTCCAGCTAAATATTTTTAAAATAGTGCCTAAGTTTACAGATAAACTTGTTGTAAATATAACTATATAAGGTTAAATATCTGATATGATATTAAATAAGAAGTTAAAGTGATCTAAAAAACGAATTTTGTTTTTCCTATTATTTAATATGCCAAAAATTATGACATTTAATATTTCAATTATCACATTACCAAACATTGATTTATAATAACGTAAAATAATCTACGCTTAAATATTATATATTAATATCCTATTATGTTTCTTTTATGAATACCACAACGTTATAATTTCTTAACTATAAATATGTATTAATTCTTTCGGAATATGACTTAAATATATATATTTATTTGAATAAAAGTATTTCCTTGCAAAAACTGTGTTTGTATATCAGAATCATAATGTTTAGAGGTGTAAATATTTTCATTATTGAGCACGTGGTCGGATTACTTGAAATATGTGCTCAACAAATATTTTGTTTACTTCTTATGTGATGTTTAAACCGTGTGCACCTCCGCTGTATCATACATAGATCTGTCCGGAAATACAAATTTAAAGATATGGCACATGCAAGAAAGGAAACTAACTTCATAAAGCCGAAACTTGCATACCCTTGCATTTTGCAATTGAAATTTTTATGAATTCGTAACTAAAGGAGCTTATTAATGCTTCTACATACATACATACATATGTACTAAGAATAGGAAGAAGCTGCTACATACAATGTACAAAAAATACTGGAAGTACATCACTTGAAAACTGCAAAGGCATGAAATTAGCTTCTTTTCTTGTTTTTATGAAAAGTTTCTGAATGTGCCGTCTCCACAAGTTAACAATAAGTTTATTGTGCCACTGCTCTGAAACATGTCGAAACTCGATGCCATCGTTGCCATTGTTGAAGTAAATCGTTCTGCCATAATTAATATTCGTACATTTCGCGCTGGTGGTGGGAGAATTCTGATCATTATATTACAACATATCGGAACAGTGAATTGAAACAGAAATGTGAAAACTTTACTTCAAGAAATGCTTAATGCTACAATTAAATACTATTGGGTATCGATAGCGATTATCTTTCTTGGCATTTCCTGCCAAATTTCGTCGTCGCATTTACTTTTTAAGTACGAGCAAAATGGAAAATAAGACAATTAATGTTGTTTTCATTAAAGGTCCCGCAGAAGAGGTCACACAGATTACGGTGACCATTACACGGGACAAGAAAGACGAGCCGGCTGCTGCTGCTGTACCACCACCAATTCAACCATCAATGCGGCAACTAACCGACAACAGTGGGGAAGCATCGACTGCAAAAAAGGTAAACCTATCTTGTCATCCTCCCAGTCCCATTCCGCTCACCTCGATCTTTGATCTTCCCGTCTCCACCATCACTATCTTTATGAAGGCCAAAGAAGATAGCGAATTGCTCCGTCGTAAGCGTAATTTTCTGGGCTACTGCGTGTATGAGTACATCCAGAGGGCTCAGTACCGTTTCAACGAGCACATCGGGGAAGAATTGATCCTACAGCGTGCCATCGAGTTCCGCGACCTCCTGGAAATCGGTGGCTTTACGCCAGATACGAACTGGATTAATCAACTTATGGTCGCGTACAACGTGACTCTACCGCTGCGCCAGTCTGCTGTCACGCGAAGACCGCCGAATTCGAAGGATTTAAGAGATATCATATCATACTGCGGGCAACACGTCTCTATGGCCTGCAACTCAGAACCTCAGGTCCATTTGCGAGAAAAGCGTAAGATCACATTCCTGGAGGAGTGCCTATACGAGTACATCCAGCGCTCTCAGGTGCATCACAAGGCGCGCCTTGACATAGACAATCTGCTATTCGTGGCCATTTGTTTGAAGGACCTTTTAAAGATCGATAGCTTCTGCCCCGACCAGACTTGGATCAAGCACGTTAAGAGCCACTACACCACCCTTTCAGGTACCCGTCGCCGTATTCCCTTCTCCTTGAACTTTCGCGATATCATCAACTATTGCTGCTTGAGTAGTCAAAAGCTAATCCTGTCCCACAAGAAGCTGATGGCAGCGAAATCAACTCCCACCGAAAACTTGGAGCCCGAAGCCGAAGACAGTGATGACTGCGTGATCATAGAAACTCCTACTGAATTGCTAGAAATACAAAATGAAGATAAGAACAATGGGAGTGGCTCAATAATGACACCGATTAAGCGAGAGATGGGTGATAATTCTGAACAGAGTTTCTCGAAGAAGCAACGCGTCAATGAAAATGATTCCGTAAACGCGGAGGTTACAGAAACTGCATCTCCTCCCAGTCGTGGTCACGAAACACGATGCTTGGAGAGCTTCAAGGATGCTCTGCGTCAGCTGAAGCCCCTCGGGGATTTTGCCCTGATGAGGGAGAACTATCGCGCAATAGGCCTGGTCAGCCAGTTGGAGCAGATCTTCGAGGCTGGCAAAAAGGATGAAGAGAGGCTGGAATCTTCTAATAAATAGGTGTCCAGCGAAATATTCTTATCATAATGTTTCAGTATGCAGATAGAGGTTAGCTCGCTTGATATTATGATATTTACAAAGAAGTTAGACAACTGTCACCTGTTCTTCAATATACCATATTATATTTCAATTATCATATTATCAAACGTTGATTTAGAATTACGTACATAATCAACATTTAAATATTATTGAATCATCAAACACCAGAAGTTACAAATTTCCCGAGCTAAAATATATATGAGTTTCCTCTGAAAATTCCTTTAAAATCGATATTCATTAAAACATAAATAAATGTAAACTTGCAAATATGAGTTTGTATAACACAAAAAATGTTTAAAGGTGTTTCTCGTGTAGTGGCGACTTAAAATGTATACTCAACGTATAATCCCGGATAAGGATTGTCAAGGTGATGATTCCTCGTTACAGGACGCCGCATATGGGGGTAGGTCCTTCGCTCTTTGACCAGGTTACATAATCGCCAGGCGCTTCTCCACTCGCCGCCCCAGCTGGAAGCACAATCAGCGTTGAAACTTTACGTTCGTCCTCTAAAACTTTACGCGTCCTGCCCGTCAAGGGAAAAGGGATGTGGGTAGCTGAAGGTGGGAACTTGGGGGCTGTGGGCCAGATGGGATGGACAAAGGTGACCTGCAGCGCTGGAGTTGGACGTGCGGAAGTGGGCAGGGGTAAAGCTGGGAAGCGGAGACGGAGCCGGAGCCGGAACAGAACCCTGTAGGTGCTACATCAATTCTAGATGGGTAGCACAGCCGGAGGCAGGGCGGCGAAGGGCGAAAGGCGAGGAGCGGATGCCAGCAGCGAAGCGCAGCAGTCAGCATCCCAGCGAGGGACCTTGCGGTGCCAGGAGGTGGACACGCACACATCTACACACACGTCCATTTACAGGTTACTGAGCATATACGTGCAGAGAAAAAAATAGTATCAAATATATCGATTTTATATGCTGTACTGTATATGGCTTTAATGCCCCCAAAGGTCCAAAGGTAGGTACGAATCACATTTAATTTTATGTCCTTAAATACAGGTTAAGTTCTGTAAAAGGGTAGGTATTTTTAAAAGGTTTTTCCTAAACTGTCATCCATTGTTTACTTTACGGTTTTTGGATGATACATCATACATGCTTTTGTTGTTATAGTCACATAAGTTAAGTCCTGTCTTTGTAATATCTTTTAATTTTTTGTTTACTTTACAGAGTGCTCACTGTACCAAAGTTTGAAACAGAGGTAAAGTTTCTGGAATCTTCGATCGATTTGATATTTTATTACACATGTGTTTTGCAGTGTGTGAGGGCGCTACGACTACATAACCGGGGATATGGAGCCACATCCTCATTGCTACATCGCCATTGCCATCCGTCCTCGATTCCGGCAAAGTTTCTCGCCATACGTTTGCAACCCTCCTGAGCAGCAGGAGAAGCTGAAGCTGTAGCTGTAGCTGAAGCAGCAGGAACTGCAGCAGGACTTTCATTTCAAGGATTTCCGACCGACGACGTCAGACTCGACTCGACTCAACTGACGGGGGCTCGACGACTACTATAGAGGGCACTCTGGTAGGGCGTACAGGTTGCCTTGGCGTGGAAAACCTACGAGTGTTGTAGGGTTAGCCGGAGGGGCATTCGGTGGAAGAAGCAACATCAGTGCAAATACTAGCAGCAGCAGCAGCTGGGACTGGGGCTGGGGCAAACAGACTTTGGCTCAGGTTACTGCCACACGGCTGCGCCCCCAAAACAAAATTGAAACCCCAGCGCGTTAAGAGCTCTGACATAAAACCATGAAAGCGAAATTGCCGTCGAGGGATATACGAGCAAAAGGACGGGACGGTCTACGAGTATATATACCTCTCTCCAGCTACCTCATCCTCATCCTTGTCCGCTGTCACCTCTTCTGCGTCGTCCCCCTTGGCGCTATATGGTTGTATATATACCATTACAGGCAGGAGGATGTACTATAGCCGGCGGGCAATCGTGTATGAAAATACACAATTGGGTACAGTCAACGTGGGTCTCTGTGAGCTCTTTACAAGGGCTTTACAAAGGTCTAAAACAGATCTTTCGATGAACAGGAAACATGGTTAATGGGCTAATCAGTCAACGAGATTTTGGGGTGATTCGTATATAATAGACTGTGAGAAATTTTGTTAGCTAACAGGTTATATTAATATTACTTCTATGTATAATATATGTATAAGAGCACTTATTTTTAAACGAAAAGCAAAAAATAAAATGTAAATATATTATTAACTCATGAATATTATTTCTTCCTTAAATAAATATCTAGTTAACATAGAAATTAAATAATAATAATAATATTTGAAAGAGGTTAGTGCACTGCAACCACTAGGGTCTATTGTGCCCTCGTCCCAGAAATTAAATATATTTCTCAGGAATGCTTTCTAGCCTCAAAAGTATTCCCATCTGGGTTATCAAACGCTTCTCTTCTTTTTAATAAACTTTTATTATAAGAGTTCCATCCAATTAAATTGGGTATTGCATAAAATTGATGAACGTTTTTATATCCTCATCCAGCCGGCGTGAGATTCATTATTTTTCTTTCCCTATAAAAGGATTTCGAAATACGTAGCATAGCTTTTTATTGGGATTATAAACGTTTGCTGCTCTGGGGCCTTTTCTATTTACAGCTTTTATATAGCGCTCCTGGATATAACTTTGTTTTTATTGTGTCAGACTCATCGAGTCCCCAGTGGTTCCGCAGGCTTTACTTGCTCCTAAGGGTGGGCATGGCGTGACCAACTGCCATGCAATAATGTTTCTCAGACTTTATTAAGGTAATTTTATCTTTTATATAAACCTATATATTATATATTTATTCTTATTCGTGAAACCTCAACAGAAATTACTTTTCTTTTACTGAGAACAAGAGGGGATTTCTTTATGGGTATTTTAGGGAGCAATTTATTATCTTTACGAGGAACCAGTTTCTATATAAAAAAATTATATTAAAAATTTCCAGAGATTTTGTGATTTACCCTTGATTTTATTTGAAGAGGAATTTAAAAAAAAGTACCACACCTTTCGTGATGTGCAAAGCTATTTAAAAAAGTGCAGCGGGGATCTTTTAAGGGGAAAGAACGGAAACCAGTGCTCCCCGTCTAACCATTGGCATCCTGTTAATGCCACACTCAATTTCCATTATTTACTCTTTGACGGCTTTTGTATACATAATATTGATTCTTTCATCATCCCAGACTCTCGCACAGGCGACCCCCTTTAATCACCGAACATGTAAGTGTGAGGAGATGCCATAATCGTTGCCATTGTCTGCCAAATACGAATGAATGGCATGCCAAAAGTGAAGACCCGACTCTGGGACCCTCACACCGAACCCCGAACCCCATGGAGCGAGCTGCTCTACGAATACCCGTTCATCTGGAAAGCAGATATAGAGCCAGATTCAGATACAGAGATACTTGGCCAGCGTAGAACGTGGGAAATGACTGTGAATCAAGTTTCTTTTTCTCTTCGCCATCGATTTATTTCGTTATTTCTTACTACTGAAAGTACTTATAATTCGGTGCGCATTATAATGGCTCCGAGGCTGCGGGGCTTTAGGCCCGTACATCTCATTTGGGTTGTCGGTTCGTCATAAGCCTCTTGGGCTTTGGATGCTGCAGGCAGGAAGGCAGCCAAGGCAGGCATGGTGATGATGGCCCTTGAGCTGAGACTCTGGAGAGGCCCTGGATTCTGCTGCAGGTTCTTATTCTGACGACGATGATGAAGATGATGATGATGAGGATGCCCACAGCTTGAATTTCAGACATGCGCCGCCGCTCCAGCGAATTCGAGTTCGGTTTTTTGTACACTCGCACTTCGTCTTTTCTCGTTTCGCTGGCACAGCTTTCGATAGATGCTAATCTATCTTTATTGTGCCAAAGATGTGGAGAGGACGACGAGTCGTCGTACGAACCGATGAGGGTACAAAAAGACGACCTGGCGACCCTCTTTCCTGACCCTCACCAGCTCCGACCCCGACTCCGACTCCTATAAATACCAGTCGCAATCGTCGTGGCATGTCTTGAATTTCATTTGGGTTCGATTTTGGTTCGAACGAATCGATTTGCTCGTGTTTCTCGGACCCCAAGGAAAAGCGTTCAATGTTTGCTTAAGCTCAAGATGACTAGACTCAAAAGATTTCACAAGGTGGAGGAGCAGAGTGTAATTGGGGATGATAAATTCCATTAATCGAATTAAAAGACATTTCTCAATCTATATATATACTTTTAGCGGGGGTGAATTTCATATTCAATTGAGAGTTCGGTCTTTGGAATTAAAGATTAAATGCTTTCTTTATCGAAAGCATTTTCAAGAAGCTTTTTCACTGAACACAAAGAAAAGAAATAAATTACAATGAAATACAAATTACTATGGCAACATAAGGGAAATAAAGGCATACATATAATATCCTTTTGGGAAGACGAACAAAGGATAACATGGTCGATTGGGACATTACAATTTTCACAGATTAACGTGGAAACGATGTGGGTTATGGGTTTTCGATATTTCAAATATAATATAATAAATAAAACTTTGTTATGACTAAAATTTGAAAATATGAGAATAAGAAATTATTTTTGAAACATTTAAATAGGGAATATTCTACAAATATCAAGGGAGTTTTTTGAGACCATGAGAATGCCATCTAGGATTCATAACCTAAATAAGTATTGCCTACTTATTGTGGCTAGTCAAATCCTACGAGAAGTTAAAAAACGCTCTAGCAATGGTTATACTTGCCTAATCGATCTGAAATTTGGTATATAGTGTCTTTTGTAGAATTCAAAGGTAATGGGATCAAAAGATCAAACAATAAATGTCAAAAAAATGCAACCCAATTATTATAGAACTGATTTCACAATGATTTCACGAAATATAAAGTTTCCAGCACCACCACAAGGGAGCCACCACCAAAAATGTCTCTTTTACCATAATATATGTATATAATGCCACAAGATGTAGAGCCCCGATATGGAAATGGCAATAAACTCGTAGTAGCGGCAGCAGGACGGCGCGGGGATTGGAATCGGAATCTGGGATTGGGATTACTAAGAGTCGTCGACGTTGAAGGCGACGCAGGCTGCTCTGCCGGCTTCGGGGCAGTGGCATGGAATCGAAATTGAAGCAAAGGGAAACGGAAAGCGGACAGAGGAAGCAGCGGCGGAGCAGCGCCACTGGAGGGGCACAAGGCACAAAGGAAATTACTAGGAAAAATTCAGGTCCCTATGGTGCTTTTGGGTGCGACAGAATAGATACTCACTAGTACACACAATGATATGGGGCAGGGCAGGACGGGAGAGGGCCGAGTTGTCAGGGGATACAGGGCCAGGGGGACACAGATACACTGGGTACACCGGCAGATAATCAGGGAAGTCCGACCGACCGACAGACACCGTACAAGGGACGCTGCAGGCGGACATCACATATAGATTATAGCGCGCACACTGGGAAAATGGGAAAAGATGCGGAGATACCAGTCGAGATACTCTGTGTCGCACATATATAGCATCGACCTTACTCGAGGGACCAAAATCTCGAACCTCGGCATGGCATGGCAGGGCAAGGCCTGTCATGGAATCCCAGCGAGCACACTGGGGCCAAGGCCCGGGACCTAATCAAAAAAGGTAATGGAAAAATACTATGTCGGGTCGTGGCAACGATTTCACAATGCCCGGGAAGCGGGGGAGGACGAGGATGCCACGTCGGTGTGTCGGGATGTGATGTTCGGTTCGATATAATACATAACCATAATAAATTCCATGGCTAAATCCCCGCATCTGGCTCTCCAGAAAAAGGTCATAATAGATGAGCTTAGTGTCGAGTTCTGGGCGAGTGGGCGGGAGGCGGGAGGCAGGCGTTCTTCCCCATTACAGTGGAACTTTAATACTTACCACTTGAAGGAATCTGGGAATATTAAATATATTTTGAAGATCTTCTTATCACAATTTTTAATGCTCTTTAGAAACTTGAATTTTGTAACTTAATAATCAGAGTTGAGTTTACAATTAGCTTAAGATAACTAATAATGGTTTTATTAAACTTTTTTTTTCTAAAATGAGATTATCAAATAAAAGTATCAATATCAGTGATTCTCAAAACTCATAGTTATTTGGAATCGGAATTGAAATCTTAATTAGTTAACAATAAAAAATCAAGAAAATACATTTTAAAAATTATAAAAAAAATTTTAAAATTGTCAAAATTTGTGAAAAAATTCAAGTTCTATATGCAGATTTATTAACATAATCAAAACTAACATAGAAAAGTTTACCGATATAAAATGTCTCCTTTTTTTACCTTAGTTATGCATTTTTAAGCTTTAATCCCCAAAAACTTATTTTGAAAATACCAATTTCAGAAATTCTGAATTGTCAACATTTCTTTAAAACATTCAAATAAATTTCAAAACTGAGAAAAATGATTCCTTTATAGGAAAAATACAAAACATTACAAAATCATTGTTCGTTTATACTTTATAGCATACTTTTCACGGCTCTAGCTGTAGTTTTCAGATCTCTAGAATAAATTTATAATTGTTTTGAGTTTTTTCGAAAACATGTACAATTCCTAATTAAATTACAGTCCATCAGCTTTAGGAAAGTTCTATTTATATACGTTCGACTGTGTATATAATTCGTTCCAAGTCCAAATGTGTGTCCTCGAGTGTGCATGTGCTTGTAGGGTTCCCTGCTCATCGCAATCACTTGGATTCGGAGTCATGAAATGGCAAAAGGAAAGGTCATTTTCTTCCAATGCTCTCCAGCTCGTTTTCAAAAGGTTGCCAAGGGCTTATCCCCATGCGCGCTCCTCCTTGCCACCCCACTGACCAACCTCCTCCACCGCATTTGGAGAAAAGTTTCCTTGGCACTGGTCAGTGGCCGATAGCTGCTGAAATATAATATAATAGAGTCGAGTCATCGTCAACCCGAACATCCAAGGAAAGTCCAGAGCGGAGTCCCCAAGCGCACAGACCTCCCATTAGCACCACCCACAGCCGCCTTGCGCCGCACCGCAGAGGTTGATGCTGTGGTTTTATACCTTTTCCAATACTTTTCCTTATATACACACACCTAATATATATATAAATATATAAAGCTGGCGGGATATATGTGTTTATATAGTAAGGTATGTGTGCGATTTCCCACCACCGAACGACACATAATCGTATCGAAAATGGAAGGGAACCGAACCGACCCGAAAAGACGAACCCAAACTGAGCGTTATCCATTTGTATCTTGGACTTGTATTAAAACTAATCCATCAAAAGGCTTTCGACCTAATGCTTTGTTTTCTGTCCAGTCCCGCATTGTTGTTGTTCTTGTTTTTGGTGGCTGCTGCTGCCGCCGGCTTCGCAGTCGACGCTCTAGTTATTTATATACGCTCAATCCCAATAGCAATCCCAGTTCCAATCTCAGGCCCAATCGCCTACCAAACCGGGCAGCGATACTTCAGGTTACAGCCGTATATATACGAGATACACATGGCGGCGGTAGTATATCTCAGCAGCCTCGGCTCGGCCGCATCTCTAAGATAGCCCTAGTAATTGTGTGCGAGTGTGTGTGAGCGAGTATCTGTGAGTTCTGGCTGGGATTGGAATGGTATGGATTTTCTGTACGTGCGTTCATACTTGCACTCGCGTATATATATATTATACTAGTTGCCATGGCACTTCTCCGCTAACGGATGTCGAGACTGAAATGAATGCCTATAATGAATGTCCCAAGAAGAACCCGAATCCGAGCATCTCTCGCAACCACTCACGACTTGGACTTCGACGCTTATATGGAGTAACCATAAGAAAACTCGTTTAAATTGGACCGATGCCAAAACGAAAATTTATACTTACAAGTCAGGCCATTCGAGTGGACCCAAGAGCGGAGAAGGCCCCAAGCTAAGATTGTATCGGATAATAGGTCAGTTTTCTAGGCTTAACTTGGGAGAGAGGATCATCAGATAATGTTGAATTAAAGGGGTTGGCAGGGATGACCAAATTAAGCATTTTTTATAATAAACATTATAGATATAAAAAAACTTATTTAAAATAAAGAAAAAACATAACTTAAATGATCAGAATATTTCTACTAGTCAGAAACCTTATATACTCTTTCATATAATCAATATATGTTAAAGATTTATTTTAAAGATACCAACAATTTTTAATTCTTTTCTCAAAACAAGGTTCACTCCAAATAGCTTTAATAGAGCCCCAAAAGTCAATAATAATAATACCCAAAAATAGTTATAATTACTAATGTTGGTGTGGGTAAACCCACACATGTAAGTCCCATACGGTCTCTATATCTGACTCAAGCATATAGATACCGGAATTCCAAGTGAATTTCGTCAGACCCACAACCGAAGCCGAATCAGTCACCTGAATAAGAGATATAAACAGATATAAATATATACAGAAATTGGGAAGGCATGGGGGAGGCAGTTGCCATAGCGGGCACTACGTAACCCCAAAACCCGAGAACCCCATCAGAGATACATCTATGTACAAGCCCCGACCCCGAACTGAAGCCATAAAACGCACCCCAAAGGTAGGACGAGATGACAGGTTGGGCTTCGGTTTCAGGTTCGGATCCCGAGCTCGGGTCTCTGGGTCTTCGGCCATATATCGCCGACGGCTGACAGTCGAGACGCTGCGACCGACAAATGACACCATCTCCCCACCGCCCTTATCCTGCCCAGCTCTGTTCTGTTGTGTCCTTCTGATGTTTCCACGTTCTGTCGCCTGGCTCCTGGTATTTTTGTTGCTGTCGCTGCCGCAGTGTGTTTGTTTTGCACGTCTTACGGCGACGCCAGCGCCGGCAGCGACTGCGACGCTACTCTTAAAGAGCGATGCTGGCAGCTTGGATATTTTTTGATAAAAGCTGGATTTTTTTAGGTGTTTATTAATATTTATGGTAAATAATAGAATACAGAGCAGGAAAGATATTTATAGAACTTTCCGTTTTCCTAAAAACTATATTTAGCATCATAGAAATGGTCCTATTCGTAAGAGGATATCTCTAAAGGAAACTTAGTATTATGGTATATTGAAGACTTGGTGTTATATTATATTATATATTTGTTTCCTGAGCTACATATATCCTATATTCTGTATTTTTTTCTTTTAACTTATTATTCTGATACTTACAAACAAATTTTAAAATGTAAAAATATTTTTTAAAATTTTATATTTAATTTTCTAGGTTTTGTATGTTTAATTTTTACGTTTTCCTCTTTTAAGCTTTCGCTTTTGAGCGGACAAATTGGCGGACAAAGTTTAATTGTCAACAAAAGCTTATGGTAGTAAGTAATTTATTTTCATATTTAAGAATATATATTTATTGCAAAAAGCTTAACGAGAGTAAACCTAAAATATAGATATATATTCTTCCAACTAACCATATTATATTATCTCTCTTGAGCGGACAGCTTAACGGACAAGGCTTAAAATACACCATAAACTAGATGGCAATTACCTTGAGTATCTGTGCTATTTTTAGAGATTTCTGTAGCATCTCTGGTCGCGAGGTGCTTTGGCTTTCATCCGTCCTTGTTGAGGTCTGAGCTCCTTCAGCTACTGCTGCTGCTGCGCTGCTCCTGGCTCTGCCTCTGCCGCTGCTTCTGTCGCTGCCTCTGCTGCGGTCGCAGTCGCTGCCAGTGCCTTAGGTTTTTTTGGTTTGGCATGGCATGGCTTGGCCCGGCTTGTTTGGGATTAAATATTTCCTATAGATGGGAAAAACGAGTCGGTCGGGGTCGTTCGTCGAGTCGATGTAGCCGTAGCCATAGCTATGGCTGTGGCGATGATGATGTCGCTAGTTTCGTACACTCCAACTCGGTTCACGTTCACTCTGTGCTGAACGTTCGTGGGCAGCGGTTCTCGCAGCGCGTTCAGCGGATATTTTCCCCGAGTTTTCCATTTCCCGAGTGGTTTGAATCCGCGCACAGAAGTTGTATATATCGCATATATATCGCGCTCCCTGGTAACTTGAAGAAGGTCTGGACTTTCGAGCGGTGTCCGTGGATATATAGTCTGCGGCCGATACGTTTTTCGGTTGCTCCGGATGTGAGTAGTACCACTGTGGATGGGCAATTTGTGTGTGATGATGATGCACGGCGGGTGTGTGGGATGTACCAGTGTGTGATGTAAACAAATCGGGGTCTTGAGATTCGGTCGCCGTCGCTGTCGACGCCTGCCCGGCCTTCTTGTTGTGTTTGTAATTAAAAAAAGCCGCATTTGCATGCCGCAAAAGGAACCGGTGTGTGTGTGTGTTTTCTTTGTGTTTTGAAAAATCCCCGCTTTTGTTTTTGTTTGAATTTCTTAGACACCGCGGCGTCTGCTGCTGCGTCGGCGCTAGCAGCGGTTTGTTTTGGTTTTTTGCATTTTGTTTGTTTGATTTTCGGCGTTTATTTATTTATTTTTTTGGTTTCCCAGTGTGTGTCAGCAGCGTGTTTTGGGGGTGTGATAAGGGGACATTGCCCCGCTGATTTGGCGCCAATTGAATGGGGGGAAGTCCTTGAAGCTGCTAAGGACACTTTTATGAGGGGGGCGTGAATGCTAAGTGGGTGTTAAGTTCCGGAATTGGATAATTCGATTCAAATGGGGCATGTCTAATAGGTAAAGCTGCTTAAGGGTGATTTATTAGTTGGGTTTCTGCTTTTAGTGTGGATTAAATGTACTTAATCTGATAAGTGAAGATATTTATTAGTGAATTTAAGCTATATTCTAATGAAAGCAATATTAAATTAATCAATTAAAGCCAGTTATTTGGCTTAATTTAATTTTAATAATGGGTTCTAAGACGTGGTTAGCTTAGTATATTACTATATTACTTAATTAGTATCATTTAACTAATTCATTTTATGATTTCTTGTATTATTATATATCTTCTACATATAATAGAGGAATTTTTTATTTCTTATTAAATGTTATTACTGTTTTATAAATAACAAAATATGTTTTGACTTAATTAGTGGCCATTATAACAGCAAGTTTAATCCTTAATTAAGGTTTATTTATGTTTGCGGCTAAGCTGGTTTACATTATCCCAATTATAAATGTAATTACAGGGGCCACTCGATGCAATGAACCTATAGATACAAATTTCCTTTCATCATTAAAATCAATATCATTAAACAAATACTTTAACTAAAGTCAGTAAAATTAAAATCCATGTTTTTTGTAATATTTCATATACAATTTATGCATAAATTCGACATCAATCCCACTCACTTCTCTTCCAAACTAGTATATACCATTCGCTATCTATATATCACTTTAATGACCTCATAGACCATACACACCAGATACCAACCTAATGAATGCCATACCATATAACATATACAAGTGCCCATGTAGCGCAGCAGCATATCTGTTTCTTTATTCCCATGAGTGTATATCTTCCCCCTTAAATCTGAAATAATTCACAGATACATACACAGTGAATTGGAATCAAGGCATGCTGCCATGCCAAGCTATATAACATCCATTTATGCGCTGCTAAAACCAGCCCAAAAAGGTCCAACCAAACCACCTTGAGATATAAGAGATAAATAAGTAAAGTAAACTCATGCCATAGCCCGAGCCCAAGACGGAAAACCAATCGCAAAATTACCTGACATCGTCGAGTGAAACCCAAAACTACCAGCTTAATCCCCGAGCGGTGGGAATCGGAAGGGGAATATGCTATAGTATAGCCATATACATATATAGGAAAAGGGGCAGGGCGAGAAGAGGATGGATGGTAGGTTTGTGTTAGGTAGAACGTAGAAACGAACCAAAAAACGAGCCAAAAAACCGAACCCAACTGAAAACTTCCTAGGCAAACACAATGGCTGAGAGATACTGCGATACAGAGATACAAAAGATATGTTGGCCAACAAAAGGGAGCCCGAACTGAAGTTGAGGCTGGGTTCGGTAATGGCAAATGGGATTGGGATTGGGACCAAGACCAGGGACCTGGGCCCAGGACCGAAACCGGGGCATCATCTTGATTGCTCCGATGATAATGACGCTGCACGAAATTTCACGAAGAACCCAGGAGCTAAGGCAGCTTAGGCGGCAGCAGAAGCAGAAGCAGCAACAGCGACGACGACGACGACTACCAAAACGTATAGGCAGCCATTAGGGTGAATCTGTGGGAGGGGAATCTCCAGCCGAGGAGCTGGAGGAGGCGCTGAAGGCGAGGGCGGGAAATACCCCCGGGGGCCAGGAGATGGCGAGGGACAACTCTCGAGGCGATTAAGATAAAGTGCCAATCGATATAAGGGAAAGAAACGTAAGAACTGGCGAACTGAGCGAGCTGAGATGTCGAGATACTCGTACTTGGAGCTACATCCACGTCCGCGTCCACGTCCAACGTCCGTATCCGATGCTGTGTATATATGTACACTAAACGACGAGATAATAGTGTAGTTTCCTTCATTTCCTTAATAAATAGGTGAATGTTTGGCTAAGAACATTTTAATTGTAAGCTTTTAAATAATTTCGTTTGAATAATTGATAATATGATGATAGGGTGTGTCAATATTCAGAAATATAATCTTAAAAATTACAAATAGAAAATGGCAAATGCTTACTAATATTAATCCTTGCTTTATATATGGAAAGAGAGAGACAATTTATAAAGAGCAAACATAAACAAGAATTAAAACATAATGTTATCAGAGATTCCTTTCTTCTTAAAAAAAATCTTTAAAAATTTCTAAGGGTTTCTGAATCTTCTCAAAACCCTCCACTAGTATTTTGGCCAATGCTGTGAATATATAGCCAGTCTCAGACTCAGAGCCGTAGCCATAGCTTGGGCCATAGAGAGCGACATAAAAGGAAATATAAAACCATTTATAAAGCGAGTCAGTCAGGGGAGATTTGAATTGGAATTGATGGTGTAGTGCACTCGACAACGTCATGGTGTGTGTGTACGAATAGCATCTGTGTGTGTGTATATCCGCACACACACACACACAGCCAGAGGAAGACGAAGCCGAAGCATAGACGAAGCGCAGTCGCGTTGTGTGTCAAGGTGCGAGTATCTTCAAGATGGAAAGTGGAAGGGTTCGGTTCCTTGGGCTTGGGTTTGCGCTTGGGTTTGAGGTTCGGTTTCAGTTTGGGATTGGGTTTTCGGGCTGGGAAACTTTGACGCTGGCTGCGCTGCTCCTGCTGCCAAGAAGTTTCCGGCGCAAAAACTTTGCTCGAGAGTAGAGCGAACAGCTGCGTAAGGAAGCCAGTAAGAGACTGAGACTGCTAGAAAGAGATGTGCGACAGTGAGCAACCCCTAAGCTGGCTGCCTGACGCAGCAGCAAAAGTCCGGATATAAAACCCAATTCCGTAAATCCGTGTCAACGGAAAGAAATGTGGGGGGACTCACAGCACGTAGCCTTAGGTAAAATCCCTCTGACACAATCACGATTATTCTGTTAAATGTGCAGAAAATCTAAAACAAACTCAAGCCAAACGAAAGGCATAGAGTTTGAAGCTATTAAAACCTTGCTATATACAGAAGTACCTTTGGTGAAACGGACATGCTGTTCGCATTAAGTCATCTCGATCTCGATTTCGATCTCAGCCTCGATCTCTCCGGGGAACTGTGCTAATCCGCAGACCGGCTCTCTGAGTCAGTCAGGTGGCTCTGGTACCGTGACTCAGCAGCCGAGACTTACTATAAACATCTTCGGGGGGCGTTGCGAAAAGGGGGCGCGGCCGAGTCGCTTTTTCGCTTTAGCTGAGCTTCGCTGTTTACAATCTCCAGTGGTGTGTATCCGATAGATACAAGATACAAAGTGGGTATCTCTGTATGGGTACTCCCCGATATGGAGCTCTGAGGGTATGGCTCCGGTTCTGGTTTTCGGGGCTGTATCGATTTCCGAAGGCGTATTGCTATCGTTTATGGGTTGCGCATATGTGTGTATACCTGCAACTGTATCTGTAACTATATCCCATAGTTTGTATCTGTAGTTGTATCTGCATCTTCTGCCTTCGTATTCCCCTTGACTCTCTGATCGATTGAGCAAATGCTATGGAAGACCTCGAGGTCGTGACTATCTGCTATACTCTGATATACTTTTCTATATGTATTTATGGTTTTTTGGTTTGCCACAATCTGATGAGTCATGTCAGCTCGTAAGCTGATTGAGTTCAAGTCCCCAGCACCAGCTTGTTGATCGAATTCATCATAAATTTGTTATAGCTGTCCTCCTGCGTTGTCTAAAAAGCTGATTCATTGCATTAAGTATTCTGAGAATTCAGAATTGGCTGGGTGCGGATTTTACAAAGATTTACGATCGGAATACAGGGAATTTAATTATTCTATTATAGAATTTCTATAACAGCTGAAATTTAAAATATATGAGAAACAGTGTTTTAAATGTCGGCGCCTAAAATTCAAACGCAAATCCATTATTATAGAATTTCTATAACAGCTGAAATTTAAAATATATCAAAAAAAGTTTTTTAAATGTCGGCGCCTAAAATTCAAATGTAAATCATTTTGGCAAGTGCCGTTAATCGGTGGGCTGCCAGACTGTCATCTCCTTGCCAGACATTCTCAATTGCAACGGGACCTTCGCAGCGGGGAAAACAAAACAATCAGAAACGGAGCGACGAGCAACATTTGTGTTAAATATTTGTTAATTTCTTATCTTGTACATTATGAGCCAACTAACGCTTTTCCTTCTTCTTTGTAGATCCCGTTGGTGGTTGTTTTATTTTCATCCCATTCCGCGGCTTGACGAAGCGTCAGCGACGTCCAGCTCTTCAAGATTTAAAATTCGGGGCCAACAGCAATTCCATCCGCAGCCCGAGATGCCCACCATCCGGCGCTGCTGCATAATCGGCTGCCTGTCCAATTCGCGTCAGCACCCGAGCATGCAGTTCTTCGCCTTTCCACGCCCCGAGAACCCCTTTCACAAGCTGTGGAAGGAGGCGTGTCACGCCTCGCTGCGCCGGATTGTGCCCTTCAAGAAGCCCGTGGTGTGCGCCCTGCACTTCGATCCGAGTGTCCTGGGCGGTCGACGGCTTCAGTCCAATGCCTTGCCCACGCTGCGACTGGAGGTGCCCTCGAATCTGGAGGCCGTGGAGCAGCAGGCGATGGTGGAGGAGATCGAGCGGAGCAGGAAGTGTGCCTACATCAATGCCGTGGTCTACGAGTGGCTGGTGCGGGCCAACATAAATCCGCAGCTAAGGGGCAGCATTACACACGGCATGATCAAGGACAAGGCGGAGAATGCACGCCAGGTGATCGGTAGCACCTCGTTCATCGCGGACAATCGCTGGCTAAACCGCTTCCGGGAGACTCATCTGCAGGGCTTTGCCCAGAAGCTGGCCAGCAATCAGCTGAAGTCCTTGGGCACTTCCCTGTGGATACCCGACATAGTGCAGGACTTGGCTCATCTCTTTCCGCCCGCCAGCGCAGAACGGGTGGCCAAGCTAGAGGAGATGCCCGAGCAGTACATGAGCTATATGCAGCAGTATGGGGAATACGAGGAGGATGACGACAGTATGGATGTCAAGGAGCAGAGCTACCAGGAACAGCAGCAGCAGCAGCATCAACAGCAGCAACACTTTGCTCTTCAGCAGCAGCACATGCAGCAGCAGCAGCAACAGCATATGCAGCAACAGCAGCAACAGATGGGCCATCCGTGGCCACCGTTTGCGGGACATCCTGGCCATCCGCCTCATCCAGGATTTGCCAACTTCAATGACTTCTACTTCGAGCGCCACCAGCAGCAGATGCAGCAGCAACTCCAACAGCAGCAGCAGCAAATGCAGCAACAGCAACAGCAGCAGCAACCGCAGTTCCCACCTTCCATGCCGGCGCAAAGGGAACCCTTTCAGCCCCAACTGTCGCCCAATGTACCGCCTCAGAGAGCCAGTCCCTTTCGGCCAGTGCAGTTGGCCAAGCGGCCCAAAATGGAGTCTCCCGACGACCATGAGGTGCAGGAAATCAACAGAAATCAAGCAGTGACCTCGCCGCCACTTGTCCGCGCAGATTCAGCCAAGGACAGGTGCAGTTCCAGTCCCAAGGAGCAGAATAACAACAGTAGCGGTGGAAGAGACAGTGCCAGCAGCAAGGAGAATGCGCCCAAGGGCGGCGGACCCAGTGGGAAGTCCACTCCAGCGCTCTCCATCAAAGGCAAGGATTCACCAGCACCAGCAAGGGCCGTCTCTGCTCCCAGCTCGCCCAAAAAGATCTCCTTTGGCAGCAGCAGCTCCCCTAGCTTTCAAACCAATGGTCACACATCGCCGAAGCCCGAGCAAATGAAGCCGCTGGCCATACAGAACGAGCTGGATAGCTACACGCAGGCACTGGAGTACCTCAAGCCCCTGGAGGACTTTGTTCTCTTTAAGGAGAACTTTCGGGCGATCGGGCTGCTTTCCCAACTGGAACTCGTGCTCCGCAGAGGCGACAAGGCCACGCTGGTCGAGGGTTAGGTGGACGACTTGGTTTTTCCTCCAAAAGACGATGAGCACAAAACACAAATGTGATGAACTGTGTACATATGTATCAAAAATAGTATTATTAGTTTGTCCTAAAGAATATCCTCTCACAGAAGCTGAAAATAATTAAATAAATAAATAATTTATTAATTATAATAAGAACTATTAAAATGGAATTTTAATATTGATGAAAAATGTATTTTAATTGGATGGGCGGATGGGAATCTTGTGTTTTATTTTGATAATTCGTTGTAGTTTAATAAGTGTACATTAGATATTGGCTGGCGTTCTGCCGGATGCGCCTGCCTTGGACAGCTCCCAGTACATGTCCCACAACAACCAATCCCACTCCTAGCCAAACTGAAACAAAACCCTTCCTCCACAAAACCAATCTTATACAATATGTATCCATAAGTTCAATACCTAAATTAATATTCTAAAAAGAATACTCTATGGGTTAACGAATAACGGTTTTCAAAAATTGCCGGTTATCAACAAAGTATGGCAGCGCTGTCCCGAAATTAGAGTGACCAAATATTATTAGTCCGTGGACAACAATAAACTCAAAGTTCATTTGGCCACTCTAAGCCAATGTTTACGTTTTTCAGCGAAAAATCGGCAAATTGTTGCTAAAAACATTATAATTAATAACTAAAGTTACCTAAAACCGCACAAATGTCGCTGCTCAATCAATATGAGCAGCAGTATGCGACGCTGATAGCTGAAATAACCGCCCATATTGGACGGTTGCAGCAGCAGAACAACAACAGTGAGTTCCCAACATATTTTCCTGTCAGCGATGATTAATTTTCACCTGATTTCACGAAGGTGAGCGTAACGACTTGTGCAGCAAGATCGATACCAGCTTGCCGGAGGCTCAGGAACTACTGGAGCAGATGGGACTGGAGGTGCGCGAACTGAATCCGGCGCAGCGCAGCAGCTTCAATGGCAAACTGCAGGTGGCCCAGGCAGAGCTGAAGCGCCTGCAGGCGGAGTACAAGCAGACCAAGGACAAGCAGCGCGCCCAAGCACACAATACATTCACCACATTAGATCTGGGCGACAGCTACGAGGATGTGACCATTAGCACTGATCAACGACAGAGACTGCTCGACAATTCGGAGCAGATCGAGCGTACGGGCAACCGGCTAACCGAGGGCTATCGTGTGGCTCTGGAAACAGAACAGATGGGCGCACAGGTGCTGAGTGACCTGCACCATCAGCGGGAGACGCTCCAAGGAGCCAGAGCACGCCTACGAGAAACCAATGCGGAAATAGGTCGAGCCTCGCGCACCCTGAACAACATGATGTTAAGGGCTATGCGCGAGAAAGTCGTCCTCTATGGCGTAGGTGTCTGCTTCGTGGTAGCCGTGGGCGTTAGTATCTACTTGACTTTTGCCCCCGGCTCCGCCTCGAGCTCAGTCACCTCGTAGTCATTCACGTAGCTAAGAAGTAACCAATAATAGTTCGATTGTAGGCCAAGTTTAGCCATTCCAGTTTGTCGTATGTTGATTATTTATTATTTTAGCATATATTTTACCTTTACGCGTTAAATATTCTGTGGAAGAAAGCTTCAAACTTACGCACTAAGCTAAATACGCTCTAGGGTGGGTGCATAGTTTTAGGAACAAAGAGTAATCCCTGGATGTCTCAATTTTATACAAAACCAACAGAATTGTATTATACTTTGCCCTAAGAAAATGTTCATAAAAATATGCCACTTCCTAGAAGTGTAACTAAATAATCCTTTAGAAATTTCCACAAAATACTTCTCCTCCCTTCCCTAAAATGCGATCCACCCTAAGTAACGTGTACAAAGTTTATGTAGTTAATGTTTGGCATGACTTGGCGCCTGGATTATTAAAATAATAGTAACCTAATCCTAATCTATGACTCGTATTCGCATCCGGGACGTGTTTTGCATAAAATTCGAAATTAAATATTCATATTCATAGCCAAAAACTGTTAATAAATAAATCATAAACACAGTAAAATGCATTTCTGCCGGGGGCATCATTGAGTATGGCTTCCTAGCCAAACTCAATGTTCCCCAACTGCTAGCAGCTGCAAGAGGAGGCATCCTCTTCGTTCATCACCGCATCACTGGCCGTGTCCACCTGGAAGCTCTTTTGCTCCAGGGCCTGCAGCTCCATCTTGGAGCGATTGGCGTGTACAAGCTGCCGCGAGATGTCGCGGAACATCTCCTCAACGCCGGCGCCGCTGCGACAGGAGGTCTTGTAGGTGGCACTAATCAACGAGTGACACTGTTCACAGAACGCCTCCACCTCCTCGTCACTAACCTCCGGCTCCCTACCGTCCAGATCGCTTTTGTTGCCGCAAATGAATATCTTGGCATTCTCCGCATAGGTAACAATATCCAGGAGATGCTGCGACAGCGAGTGAAAAGAGGCGGCGTTGTCCAGGGCAAACACGAGAATGGCTCCTTCGGCGAACTTGTAATACGACGAGGTGACCGAGGCCACGCGCTCCATGCCGCCAGTGTCCCAGAGTTGGAGCTGATGTTGGAGAGAAGGAATATTTGTATGGTAGGTATGTGAGATGCGACACCCTGTCTTACCTTGATCTGCTTCTCTGCTATATTATATTCCCGATCGATATGATCCAATCCCAGAGTGGATTTCCTGTCGGTGTCCGTGACAAATGTGTTGGTGGCGAACCGCCGGAACAAGGAGCTCTTGCCCACGCCATAGTCTCCGCACAGGATCACCTTCTGCTTGGGTACACGCATCGTGGCCATGGCTTCGATTTACCTTTGATTTAAGCCAAAAATTAATCCAATTACTTTGCACCTGCAGACAACAAAGCGCCAACAGCTGTTCCTGCAGAAAAAAACAACCTGTGAAGTGCTGCCAATCTGCCGCACCAAAGTGTTATCGATAGCCAGCTCGATAATTACTATCAAGTTTAAAAATTTAAAGCTTTCACCTAATAAAGGCTTTAGTTTTTCTTGTAATATAGCCAAGAGCAGCCAATTTTAATTATCCAAAGAAATTACAAAAGTTGTAGGTACTTTGTTTAAATTAATACTAGTAATCTGCGGAAATGAAAAGGATTTCTTATCAAGCTTGCTTACTTACAAGCAAAACCTTATCAGGGAAGCAATTTGCGAATGCAAAGAGAGTGTTACGAAATATTATTATATACAAATGAGAGCATTCAAAATGTGATTATTTGGTGCTAGTTGTTTCACTTGGTCGAGGTGGCTGCAGTAGTCAGTGATTCGTGAGTGCATGAAGATGAACGGGCGCCTAGATCGGACTTGTATAATATTCTCAGGATTATAAAACCTGTACAATTACCCTCAAGCTCTATATATGTATACCTATTTGTAAATGTGTTGTCTTTCAATAAGCTGCTTTGTGAGTATCAAATGCAAGTTATTAGTTAAATATGTCGCTTTTGTTAGTAACTGTTTTGGCCTGCTCTGCCATATTGGCTTATGGTAAGTGTTATAAATCTAAGGTCATCTCGTTAAGGAAGCCTTCAATAGAACTTGTCATTAAATAAGAAAATTTCTAATTCCAGGCAAAGCTGGCTACGGACCCGGAGAGCAGGACTGGGGATTCGTGGACGTTCGACCCGGGGCTCACATGTTCTACTGGCTTTATTACACCACCGCAAATGTTTCGAGTTACACGGAACGACCATTGGCCATTTGGCTCCAAGGAGGTCCTGGGGGTTCGTCCACCGGATATGGTAACTTTGAGGAAATCGGACCCCTCGATCTAAAGGGCAATACGCGCAACTGGACCTGGGTTAAGGATATGAACATCCTGTTCATCGACAGTCCCGTGGGCACGGGCTTTAGTTATGTGGATAACACAACCCTATACACCACCACCAACAATGAGATAGCTCTGGACTTAGTGGAGATG
>JAEIHY010016671.1:0-29416 GCA_018904565.1 Drosophila tsacasi | reverse complement strand
CAACCGGTTATGTAAAAAAGGTACCTTTGGGGTATTATTCCCAACCGGGTAAGAAAAAAAAACATGAGCGCTCTCAATCGGGTAAAACGATGCCGCGGCTTTAATTTAGCTAGATTTCCTAGCTAAAATCTAAAAAAAAATAAAAATATTTTTAAAAATTTCCGACAGCTCTAATGCAAATACGCGGTAATGTGCCCGTCGGCTTTTTTGGTTAAAAATGCTAAACCTTTTTCCCCTTCCGCAGCATTTGGTCACACTAAAATGGCTCCTGACATCCGGGTATGAATTTGGTATTTAAGTCCACATTTCCGTTAACTTTTGAATGCAACACCACTTATTTGTTCTTTTTAAAAATATATATCCTACATCGTTATTTATTTGTAGTGTCTTTACTTTTTAATTTTACATTTTTTTACTTTAACATTTTGAATAATGTATTCAGCACCAATCTGCGACCTAGGTTGAATTGAGCAGCTATGCCGTATACTTAAATTCCATATATTCAAGTAGGGGCCAGGATGGCGTTGTACCCTGTTGCATTGGCTTAGGTTATTGGGGTTTCTTTTTTTCCTTTGCTCGTCCGTGGTGTGAACAAAGTGGATGACCCAGAACAGCTCCATGGGTTCCAGTCCCCATCCCAATCCAGTCACTTGGCAGTTGGACGTCTAAATTACTTGCAATTTTGACAACTATCAAACTTTATTAATGTCTTTTGCGTATTTATTGACTCTCGGTGTCTGTCTCTTAAGGTATACATATCGCTGTAATTAGCTGCACAAACACTTTTGGCTGAGTAATATGTAAGGTGAAAATAAAGCTTCAACATGTACACACCCTTGGGACTGATCTCCGCCAGCCCCCTCCTTAATCCTAATAAAATATGTACGCGATAATAAAAAACGAAGATTCTTTGGTAAGTAATAAAAACAAAACAAGAGCCACAATTGAAGTTGGAACGAAACTAGGGGGAATTGACTGGAGAGGACGTCGATAAAAAGGCTCTTATATCTACTGTCTACCCCTGGCCTTTCGAACACTTCTATATATATTTGGATCTTTGAACAACACTTCAGAATTCTTTTTTCTTTGTAGTAGTAAACGCGTTTCCCTAATTGCACAGTAAATGTCTTTGAAATTCGATTGCAAGGAATTCTCGTGTTCAACTTTGGCTTCGATTCGGCCCTACCCCCTCGTCATAACGTTACGGCAGCTTATTCGTAGCAGAGTAGGCTTTTTTTGGCAAGCTGTCGGACCGAATGGCAAGTGGTGGCTAGGATTAGAGTTGGGTGCAGTCAGGTGGGTGGCCTGACCTGTTCTTAAATAAAGCTAACAACGAATTCGAGATTTCCGAGATTCCTCAAGAGCATATGTATGGGTGTGAGTATTCTCTAGGTCACTGGTTGCGAAATGTCCGTGTGGGATTGTGTGAGTGAGTATTGTTGGTGGAGTGAGAGCAGAGCTAGCACTGGGATGGTATGCGAATGCCCTGCGTGATCGAGTTCTCCAGCACTATGTGGCAGTCGTCCAGCGGCTCCAAGATCTGGATCAGGAAGGTTAGCAGGTTGCGCCGCCGCAGGAAGCTCTCTTCTTCGTACATCTCGTGGGTGATCTTGGTCAGAGCCATCGGCTTGATGAGGCGCGTCAGCAGATGCTCGCGCAGGCTCAGGCAGATCAGCAGCTGGAACTTGCCATCCTTGCCGAGCGCTGTCCCGTTGATCTCGTCCATCAGTTGCACATACAGCCGCCAGATGCCGGAGTTCTCGCGGCGTTGCAAGGTGCTGCCGCCGCTGCTGCCGCTGAACGAGGAGTCCATGCTCGAGGCCGAGTCCTCTAGCTCCAGCTGCAGATTCTGCTCGAACAGCTCCTTGATCTTGCTGAAATAGTCCCAGATGTACAGATTGCGTCCGAAGAATCGAGCCGACCGGAAGCCGCAGAGAAAGACCTGCTCCAGACACTTGACCAGCCCGTCGTCTCCGCACAGCAGGCTGGTGAGGGTGCCCACGTCCCGGTCGCGGCTGGGCTTGTAGTGCCACTTGACCAGCACGTTGACACAGTTGCCCAGCTGGTGCTGGATCTCCGACGGGGAGAGCGACTCCTGGCGCTGCACGCTGGGACTCCGGGTACGCGGCGGGGTGCGTGTGTCAGATCCTGGGACCAGCTCAGCGTTCTTGACGCTCGTCGAAACCCGCTGGCCCACCAGCAGACGTTCCGTGGAATCGTCGTCGACGCCGCGGCCCAGCCAACGGCCACACGGGAATCTGTGGGTGAAGGCGAAATAGGTTACAATAGTGGCGAGGGATACGGTTGCGTTGCTGTCGCTGCTATTTTTTGCTTACTTGTAGGTGTGGCCGGTGACCTCATTGCGCATCACCACCTGCTCCACGAGCCACTTGTGGCTGGGCCCCGAGTTGTCGTGTCCAATGCGCATGGTTGTCAGCAGGCCCAGGTTCTTGTACTGCAAAGCAGAGAGGGGCAAGGGAATGGGATGGCAACTAGTCCGGGGAACTGCAACTTACGTGGAAGATAAACTCCAGGGATCCCTTGGGAACCGGCACCCGCTGTGTTTCATTCATGGTGCCCGAGACCATGATCCAAACGTTGCTGGAGGTGTGGTAGGAGCCGTACTTGCGGGAGGGAAAGATCACGACGCGGTAGGGCAGCTCTGCGGTTGAGGAGGGCGATTCGAGATTCGAGAGAGGGAGAAAGGAGGAGCATGAGCACAAGCTGAAAGGCAAGATAAGCGGGGCGGCAAGCGGGACCTACTCGTCGTGGGGTAGATGTTCGTGAAGCTAAAGTAGTCAACCGTGTTGAGGGTTAGCAGGTGGTAGAGGAACTGCTCCTTCTCCTCCTCGCAGCGCAGGAAGGCTGAGCGCTTGTACAGCGAGCGCAGCAGGCCTTCGTCGGACAGCAGCGTCCGGAAGTGGCGGGAGAGCAGCTTCTTCTCCAGCGACAGACGCACCCAGGCGCGGGTATAGCCGATATGAGTCTTAATATCCGCCATGGCCAGCACGTTTCTAGGGGAATCGCACCATTGCGTTAGTTGGGCATTTACAAAAGGGGTCAGGGGGTGTCTCTCACTTCACGTCGAACTCCAGGGACTCCGGCAGGGGACACAGCTGCTCCAAGCCGACGAACTTGTTGCGATCCCGCGACCGGCTGCGATTCGGACTGGGCGGAGTGTCAAAGTCCGTTTGGAATGTAGAGAGATCTGGCGGGATAAATGCAGTTTAGTTTGAAGCCCTAGCCATTCCCCTTCCCCCACTTACAGTCCATCCGCTTGCGCATTGCACTCCACGCCAGGGCCGGCGAGGCTGTGGCAATGGTCATCTTGCTGCCAGGACTGCTGCTGGACACTGGCAGCGCCTGCTCCGCTCCGCTAGCCCCCGTGTCGCCAGCACCGCGGGCCTCCTGCATCTCGAGGTAGGCCTGCAGATGGGCCCACAGGGCGGACTTGCCCTGCTTGTTCTGGAGGCCGTGGGACCAAATTTTCTCCAGCAGGTCGCACATGCTGGCTATCAAAGTGTTCTCCTCAATGCCGTCGCCCTTGAGGCCGAGAGCCACTGCCTCGTTGCCCATCTTTTCGAGCAGCATGCGCTTGGTCTTCGACTTGATGTCCTGCCAATTAATTTGGTTATTTTCACTCGTATTGAGAGCACGGAAGCCACTCTCCCGATCAGGGATTCGACTCACCTTCAGCAGACGCTCCACAAACGTCCAGTTAGCCTGGGCGATGAGGGCCGGACTAACATCCGCCGTCGTCAGGTTGGCCGAGAGCCGATTGAGGGCATTGGAAGAGCCACCGGCTGGCTTCTGGTCCAGCGAGATCTCCCTGGCCCGCCACTTGTTGCCGTTCTTCACCCGCCGCAGGCTGTTGCCTCTGCGCGGGATGCGAATGCAGATGCGGTTGCGGATTTATAGGCGGAGGAAGGTTTTGTTTTGGATGATTCGGAGGTTAGCGCGGATGAGTTTTGAAGTTTTTGGTTTGAGTTTTAGTTTTAATTTGAATTTCGAACGAGAATAAAGAGACAGCGGATTAGTAGGGTCTCCGGGGAGGAGGAGGGTTAGCGGATGTGGCAGGAGGAGCGGAGGGAACTGGAATTGGACTAGCAGGCGGTGACCTGTGGGCGGGTGCATGCGGTGCGGGATAAAACGAAACCAAAACAAAAACGAAAACGAAGAAGAGTCTCGGTTAACAGTTTCGAGAAGGCTGAGTTTATTATGGTAAGTTCTCCCTGAACAAATCAATCAACGTGAGCAGAAACAAAAACGGGGAGCACCGATGCGAGGTTTGACCCCCGGAAGATGCGGATGTGTCCGAGCACGGAGGGGGGCTACACATTCACTACGGAGCTAAATACGGCTAGGTGTCTATGTGGTAATGGTGTGTCTATAACTAACGCTTAGGTAATATCAGAGTAGGTACACGGTACACGATACAAAGTACATTTATCTTCCTATGTCGTGTTATTGGATGAGTGCGGGGGTTAGCTCGGGTTGGGATCGGGATCGGTAGGAAAGCAGGGCGTGCTGGTGGTGACGACCAACCTTAAATAGTCTATCTAGGGGCTATTGAGTGGGAGCAACTAAAGCAACTACCTCGAGGCGCACTCCTGGTTGAGCACACCCTTTTCCAGCAGCGGAAAGCTACGGAAGTAGGCCGCCCGGTTGGCCAGAATCTCGCTGGGCGGCGTCACCTCAATGTCGATGCAGTTCAGCCGCTTCTCGAAGCCCTGCTGCGAGTCCTGGCTTAGCACGCACGGCTCGTAGCTGGTGGCAGCGATCATGTTCTCCCCGTGACGTCGCCTGCAAAGAAATAAATAAAGCGCTTTACGGAAGGTAGCAACAATTAAACGGAAATAGTTATAAAATAAGTTATTATGGTATTCCACGGCAGTATGGCAGATCAGCACGACTATCTTCGTGGCGTAGTAGTCCAAAGGACGACTTACCTGAGAAGCTTGACACGCAGGTCGAAGAGCTGGAGCTGCTCATCGGGCTGCGGCTCCCACATGGCCAGGATCTTGTTGTCGATCAGCGTGGCGAACATTTGAGATTCGAGGAAGCGCGACAGGAAGGCCCGATGGTGCTCTGGCTGGTCGGACAGAAACGAAGACTTGTCGAAGTTCTGCAGCGTCTCGCGGTTGGAGAGCCACTCGTCGCGAGCCTGGTTGGGATAGATCACGAAGTACTCGTAGGCCTGGAACATGTGCACGAATCTGTTCAGGAAGATCTCCCGCACCGAGCTGTTTATTCGCAGGTCCTGGTAGTACTGATCCACGGCACTCAGCCTTGGCTTCTCGCCACGACGCGTGCTTGATGGCATAGTAGCATCCACGGCGTCCACATCGTGGTAGACGCCGACCGGCGAGGAGGAAAGCGAGACGGTGGGACTGCCCACCGGGGAGCCAGCTCCCTGGCTCCCTCTGATGCCGCCCTTTCTGCGTAGAAAGTCGGCGATGCGTGGCACGTGGTCGATTCGCGACGGATGCGCTATCAGCGGCTGATAATCCACGGCACCGCCGCCGCCGCCGGGCGATCCAGACAGTGTGTAGACCGTCTCCTGCAGCTGCTGAAAGCGCTCCTTGCTCCGTCGCGCCGCCTGCAGGCCCGTGGGCAGGGTGCAGCTAGAGACCATTGCGTCCGAGCCGCATGCTCCAATACCGCTTCCGCCCACCGGGCCACCGACGCCTCCTCCGGTGCCTCGACACCCATAGCCGTTCCGCAGACCAGGTTCCAGGTCGCGGGCTCCCTCGATCTCGAACTTATCCAGCACCGAGCAGATTTCGGCCATGAAGTCCAGCTTGTGGGGAAACACAGGCAGCTCCTCGGGCAGCTGGATGTGCTTCTTGTCGATGTCCACAAAGCACAAGGTAGCTTCGCTGCCGATCTTGTGCGCCGCCTCGCACTCGGCGTGCAGGCCCATTACAAAGGGCACCGGGGCATCGAGGAAGTGATGCAGGGCGGCCGGCAGGATCGGCGCGTAGACGTGGGGCCACACGAAGGGGAACAGCAGCGAGGTAATGCACTCGCCCACGATCATGAGTCTTTGGTAGTCCGTGGACCGGAGCAGCACCTGGTTCTCCAGGAGAACGCACGTCAGCAGCTGAATGACGCACTCCACACCCAAATACTTGAAGAGTAGCCGCAGTGGAAAGTCCAGCAGCGGCAGTTCGGTGGCCAGCAGCGGACGCTGGAGGATGAGCGCAATGGCTGGCAGATGCGGCTCCGTGGGCGGGAGGTAGACGCGTATGGATTTGCCCGGCTGCGGCAGCATCACCTCGTAGAGTATGTTGTACACATACGACTCGAGGCTAATCCCAGCGCCCGGCTGCCGCGGAAGACATCTGTAGAGATTTTTGAGAAACATCTGGGCTGCGAAGGCGTAGGGCGCCTGGCAGATGAGCGATATGCTTTTGGCCACAAACAGTTTGTCCTTGTTGATGTCGTAGTAGCTCTGCGCGGACTGCGGCGCCTGACCGGCCACCTTGAAGTGCCTGGGCAGAGAGCGACTGACCGGGCCATCCTGCTTCACCCGGCTGAGCGAGTGGGTCTGCTGGCCGTTGGATAGCTCCGTGATGAACATGCTCTGCAGCGTGTGAATGGCTCCACAGATGTTCCTGTTGCGGATCTCCTCGTAGAACACCAAGCTAAAGCCATAGCAGCGCTTGCCATCCTCGCGCGTGGTGGCGAACGAGTGAAATCTGGGCTCAATGTTGTGTTTCTGGGTGCGGAAGCGAAGACCCTGCGGCAGGGAGAGCTGCGGGGAGATTAGCGAAGGGTGGTAAATGGGACAGGAGCTTCTATCGATATTCACTGGCGCACATAAAGCCCATTCATTCATACGAGCGGCGAGCAGTGGGCACGAGCACGACCACGAGCAGATGTGTTTGTGATAAGATGGCTTAGCGTTACCGTAAGTCTGACGCGGCCGTCGTCGTGGCATCAATTGAATCAGTTACTGCTCGCCACTCGTATCAATGAAGCAGCCAACCAGTCTTGAATTTCCACCGAAAGGGCAGCCAATTGAGTTCAATTAAATATGAATATGGGATTAGGGTGGGTCGGTCGGATTCCACATATATCAGCTAGTAAACTCAAAATGTTTAAGTAAATAATAAAGCTTTCTCTAAATTCGTTTAGCATCTATATTAATATACAATCTATGAATCACAGAAAGCTTCATCAAGGTGGAAACGTGTGATAATGAATTTAAACTATAAATGACACTCAAAGGGAATACGAAAGATATTTGAACATTTTGTTGATGCAAAAAAAAATATTGCTCATAATATAACCACCCTAACTGGGTGTAGATCATAAGTGGCCTCCAGACCCGGACTCACCATGCAAATGCCGTGCGCATCGAAGGGGTTCCAGGGCACATTCTCGGGATAGTGGGCCAGGGGCTTGCTTTTGTAGGCTCTATCCAGAGGCGAGCAGTGCAAATTGTCGCCTGTGACAAGCAGGATGTCAGTTCATACAGGACGCTCGACAGTCGTCTTCAGATTTAACTCACCCGCAAAGCGATCCGGCTCCAGGCCCGTGTCCAGGTCCAGACCGCATATCACAAAGTAGTCGGCGAATCGGGAGAACTGCGGATCCGCGTCCCGCTTCAGCTGGTTCAGCTCCGACTGGGCCTGCGACTGTTCTCCGGGGGAAATGGGCGACTGCACCTCGCTGCCAGCGCTGCTCCCGCTTTGGCCATTGCTGAGCATCAGCTTGGACAGACGGCTGGCGACGACATTCTCCCTTGCGGTCATCGCTCCTGCTCCTTAACTGTCTCTCTTTGTTTTCCTTGCTCCAAGCGGGACGCATTAACCAAGTGCTGCCTCCATGGGTGTCGTGTGCGTGTGTGCGTGGGCTGCTGAGGCTGAGTGTGTATACACACGTACCGTTATGCGCTCGCGATTTCTGTGCACTTTCCAATTTACACAACCGATTAATTTCCGTCTGCAAATGTATGTTTGTTGTTGTTTTCGAAGCGGATAGAAGACAAATTATTTTTAGGCTTTATTTTTACTTTCTACGTGAGTGGTGCGAGAGAGAGAGAGGAAGAGTATGCAAAATTTTCTATGCCAATGTCGTTGCTTTCGTCCACCACCAAACGCAACAACAACAAAAATCACACACCCGCTGCGCGCTCCTTCCACCACACTAGTGCGACGCGCTTGTTGTTGGACTCTGCGGAGCTGCTTTCATTGCTGGACCCGAAACTGGGTTAAAAACTGGCAGCAGCGCGTCTTTGTTTGGAACCAGGCAACAACAAAAATAAAAACAGCACACAGCTGGGCAAACACTAGTGCGTGCAGACTTTTTTTGGCGAAAAAACAAACTACTTTTGGCACCGTGTGACCAGGCAATGTTAGGGGGGGAATCACGTCCAAAAGTGTGTGGATATTTTAGAATGAATAGCATTAAACATACTTATATTCACAGATATATTCAAATTAAAAAGAGTTCAAAATGTAATTACATCTTTTTCAAAAATAACATTTTCTGAATTCACGTATATTTCGATTTTTTATTGGATTTTAAATTGCAGATATTTCTGTGGCACCCTGTATATAAGAAATACCCACATAGGGGACAATGGATTTTTTAGGGTGAATTTGAAACATTTAGAGGTTTTTAGGGGGAAATCTATCTTGCTCATTTGGCAACCCTGCGTAAAAAAGAGATTACATAACATTATTATTATTAATTGGAACGTAAATTATTGCCTAAGGCTATTTCGATATTTGGGCAAACAAAAATTCGCGATATAAATATATCATCTCTAGGAAAATATCGATATATCGATATCTTGATATATTATCAACAACCCTAGTGAAAAAGTGTATTCACATAACATTATTAATTTGGAACGTAAATTATCGCCCACGTCGAGGCAGGAAATTTGGTCAGAAAATTTTAAGTGCAGGAGTCACGGGACTCCCCAACGCATACGCCTCGAAACCTCGGCTCGGCGACACCTGGATGGGATTGATTGACTCCGTTTGATTGTCTAGAGAGAGCACGCGACCACGAGTTCTGGGGCGATGCACTCGTCGCTCAATTGGACCTCGCGCATGATCTCGCGCGCCTTGCGCAGCAGTTTCTCCACGCTCCTAGAGACGGCGACGGGCGGCGGAGGCGCTGCGGCCACCAAGGGGACCGTTAAGTCCGGATCGGGCTCCGCTGGAGCTGCGGGCAGCCAACGACCCCGATTCGTGTCGGTGGTATGCGGATTCGCCAAGGACAACCTGCGGCACAAGTACAAGCCCGGAAAGTATGGCGAGGACTCGTGGTTCAAGGCGTCCACAGAGCAGGCGGACGTTATGGGTGTGGCCGACGGCGTGGGCGGCTGGCGGAGCTACGGCATTGACCCCGGGGAGTTCTCCTCGTTCCTAATGCGCACCTGCGAGCGGCTAGTGCAGTGCAGCCACTTCAACCCCCAGCGGCCCGTCAACCTGCTGGCCTACAGTTACTGCGAGCTGATGGAGCAAAAGAAACCGATCCTGGGAAGCAGCACCGCTTGCGTGCTGATCCTTAATCGCGAGACGAGCACGGTGCACACGGCCAACATAGGCGATAGTGGCTTCATTGTGGTGCGAGAAGGCCAAGTGGTGCACAAGTCGGAGGAGCAGCAGCACTATTTCAACACACCGTTTCAGCTATCGCTGCCGCCGCCAGGACACGGGCCGAATGTGCTCAGCGACAGTCCCGAGTCCGCGGACACCATGAGCTTTCCGGTGCGGAATGGCGACGTCATTCTCATCGCCACAGACGGCGTGTTCGACAACGTGCCCGAGGATCTGATGCTGCAGGTGCTTAGCGAGGTGGAGGGCGAGCAGGATCCCGTCAAGCTGCAGATGACGGCCAACAGCCTGGCGTTGATGGCGCGGACCCTCTCTCTGAACAGCGAATTCCTCTCGCCGTTCGCCCTTAGCGCCCGGCGAAACAACATACAGGCGCGGGGCGGCAAGCCCGACGACATCACCGTTGTCCTGGCCACCGTGGCGATATGAGAATGGTCTCTCCTGCCATCCATCCTCACCCCTAGTGATTAACGTTTACTTGTAGTCCGTACGTGTTTAGTTAGCTTTAGGAGCCTGTTCCGTGGTTCTGTCTACCGTTTAAGCAGCATGTTGAGATTGACGACTTTGAAACTTTAAATTGTTAGTTACATATATACCGACGATGAACGACGAACGACGAACCATTCGACGCATCCTGGTGAGCATGGCGTACACATAACCTCCTCGCTATAAGTAGAAAAATGCGAATTATCAGCGCCGGCGATCTCTGTCGTCAGTGTGGCGTTCTAATCAAAGCCCAAAAACCAAACAAAACAAATAATAACCTATTGCGAAACGAAACCCCGATGGCGATGCCGATGCCCGATGCGAAATACGAGCCTGATCCGGAGGTGGGACCGAGGTGCAGCTATCTGACTGAGAACTGATGAGAGGAGGACTAGCTAGCCACTTAAAAACGATTTTTGTCGAAATGTACTCATGATATTTGCAACCCAATAAAATTATTCATTGAACAAACACATCGAAAGCGAAGTGTAATCATTTCGAGATAAACTCAATAAAACAAACTGAAATAAAAATAAAGAAACCCAAGTGGACGGCGCTCTCTCTAATTGCTTAGATTAGCTTCATGGCCAGAAAGATGTAAATTAATAGATACAGCGGCGGGACGATTAATAGTCCCTCAACTTGGATGTGCATTTCAAGTAAAATAAATTCAACACAAAAAGTGATTAATTAGCGCCATGGTAAGAAATATATGTACATATGTATGTAAATGAATGTATGTGCAAACATACGTCAATATAAAATCACAGAAAGGGATAGATTAATAGGTACGGTGCCCTTAATTGTTAATCAAATTAAATACATCGGAACAGTCAGGTAATTATTACTACAATTATTTTATTGCTTTTAAAATTTAACATTTATTATCTTTTCTTTTGGAAAATGGAATATATGGATGTAAGACATTTACATTAAGTAAAAAACAGGTCAGATTGAGAGATACAAAAAAAAACAAAAATAAATTATTTAAAGTTAAAACTATTAAAAATTAAAACAAATTCAGTAGAATCCGGTTATACCGACTTTCAAGGGACCGACGATTTTACGGCGTTATAACCGGTAGACGCACTAACCGGTAGTACTTTGCATACAATACCTTTGTATGGGAACCAATCAAGACACCAAGTTTTCGTCGCAATAACCGGACGGACGCTATAACCGGAGTCGTTATAACCGGATTCTATTGTATTTACAAATATAAGGAATGAAAAAATTTGTTTGGTATATTTTCAATAGATATTTTACTTTTTGGTATTATCGACTGCCTAGAATGCAGCCACACGGCAGATAAGGAATTGGTATCAAAACAAAACGCGAAAAATAGAATTTCTTCCACAAATACAATGCGAAAAGACAAATGTTTCGCAAATGTTAAATAAGTAATTGCGCCTTGGTTTTGCAACTTAACACATAAATATGAAGCTGTACAAGCTCCACACGCACACGCGGGGTTGCAACAAATCCTATGGTAAAGATTGCACACGTTTGCTTGCTGGAAATTGCGCAAATATGGATTTAACCTTATGACACTTTTTCTGAGACAGATGCGGACCTGCTCATGAACCCAAAGGACCATCCCAACGCCAACGTGGGCGATGTGGTGGAGATCTACGCCCCGGACGAGGAGAATGGCACACACCTGCTGCTGCAGATCACAGAATTCAACAACAGCTGCGGCCGGGATGTGATCAGCATCGAGTCGGGCATCGCCACCGCCTTCAAGATGCGCTCCTACACCAACGTGGTGATGCGCATAGTCGATCCGGCAGACGTGGCCCTGGACTCCATAGAGATAACCTTCAAGGACCAGTATATGGGCCGGTCCGAGATGTGGCGACTTAAGACCTATTTGGTAAGGGAAAAACGGTAATACCTTACAAATTACGGCACCATTCACAATTCTCCTCAGACGGACACCTGCGTGTATGTGAACAAGAAGATCGACTACAACGACATGCAGATTCGGTGCCAGGTGTATGAAATGTGGTCGCAAGGCGAGCGCGTGGCCAGCGGCGTCATTACGGAGGACACCAAGATCGTGTTTCGCAGCAGCACCTCGATGGTGTACCTATTCCTGCAGATGTCCTCCGAAATGTGGGACTTTGACATCCATGGCGATCTGTACTTTGAGAAGGCAGTGAACGGGTTCCTCACAGAGCTCTTCCAGAAGTGGCGCAAGCTGAGCTGCAACCACGAGGTGACCATTGTGCTCTTCTCGCGCACCTTCTACGCGGCGAAGAGCCTGGACGAGTTTCCCGAGCACATGCGGGACTGCCTGCAGCTGGACTACAAGGGTCGCTTCTACGAGGACTTCTACCGCGTGGCCATCCAAAACGAACGCTGCGACGACTGGTGCACAGTGCTGGGCCAGCTGCGCAAGCTCTTCACCTCCTACCAGGCCACGGTGCTGCGCTATCACGAGAGGGAGCACATGAAAATACCGCCTGCCACCAACTCCTCGGCCACTCAGGGCAACTTCCTGGAGGTCTTGAACATTTCCCTCAACACGTTCGAAAAGCACTACCTGGACAGGACTTTCGATCGCACAGGGCAGCTCTCGGTAGTGATTACGCCGGGCGTGGGCGTCTTCTCCGTGGACCGGGAGCTCACTAACATCACCAAGCAGCGGATCATCGACAATGGCGTGGGCAGCGATCTGGTCTGCGTGGGGGAGCAGCCCCTGCACGCGGTTCCGCTGCTGAAGTTCCACAACAAGGACACCACTCTGACTTCGGCGGATGACTACTCCCTGCCGCACTGGATAAACCTGAGCTTCTACTCGACCAACAAGAAGATCGCCTACTCCAGCTTCATCCCGCGGATCAAGCTGCCGCTACTTGGTTCTCAGCAGACGCTGCACGATACAGGGGACGGGGACGGCGGTGGCGACGAGGGCGAGGAGAACGAGCGCCACTTCCTCAGCTGCAATCAGTCGGAGTACAAGCACAACTCGCTGTTCGACTACGATGCGTACGACGAGCAGATATTCCAGCCTCTCCCAGCTCAAAGCACTTGGTGGGCAAAGAGTTCGAGCTTTTGTTTCTCTGTGTCCTCGACCTAACCGAAACTCTTCTGCAGCTCTCTGCAGCGCGTGGTGCGGGCCAAAAAGACGTCGGTGCCCAGTCTGGAGACCTACGCCTATCAGAACAACGACTGGGAGAATCTCACGCCCACCCAGATCCCGGCCATGCGGCGGAAGATGTCCGACCCGGACATTCATCACGGCACCTCTGCCATGCTGGCAGCCTTGGTAAGTGCTTCTTGTTTGCAGTTTTCCACTGGTCGAACTCAATCCATTCCCAGCAGCAGCCGGACACCACCAATCTCTCAGAGTCACTGGCCTCGGAGAAAAACTCGCGGAGAACGATCGTCAGCATTGCACCTATAGTGCGTCCCGGTCGCGCCCTAATCAATCCGTTCGATCCCTCGCAAGTGACCATTAAGTTGACGTCGAATCGCCGCCGATGGACACACATATTTCCCAAGGGTCCCACGGGTGTGCTCATCCAGCAGCATCACTACCAAGCTGTGCCGGCAAAGATAGCGCCGGCAAAGATAAGGCCGGCGGCGGGTCAGCCGAGGCCGCTGCAGCAGATTTACAGCAACGGACAGACCGGCGGAAGCGGGAGCAACAACAACAACGAGCAGGAGGATTATGGATGCGAGAGCGCGGAGCAGTACGACCGGGTGTCCAGTCACTCGCTGCTGAGCAAGTCTGCCTCCACACACAGCTTTGTGATGGGCGACGAGAAAATCGACCGTGAGTAGTATTTCTATGGGAGCGGCTCCAGAATGCAGCACTCACTATACCCCTATACCTTGGTCTTACCGCATTCATTGACAGTCTTCAAGCGGCGACAGAACTCGCTGATGAACGCCCTGCCCGCCAACGTACCCAACCTGACGGCCACCCAGGCGAAGTCGTATCTCTGGGGAGCCACCGGGGAGCAGGAGTGGACGCCAGCAATTACCACGGGTAAGTGTGGGGCTCAAAGTGTGGGTTTTAATGTTTTAGAGATGCTATCGCGACCTGAACGATTCGCGGCGATGCCCCTGAAAAGAATCCACCGTCAGTCTGACGCTGCATGTCTGCCCGAAAATGTTCCTCCGGTTTCTTCTATTCCTGCTCCTTTCGGGAGAGCGAAACGCGTTCGCCGAGGAGAACTTTGTGCGGCCCTCGCACCTGGCCCAGTTCCTGGACAGGATCGGACGAGTGCACCGCCTGCACGCCATCACTCTTGTGAACAGCCTGGACTCGGTCAGTCCCAGCTACCTCGATGAACTGCACTGCCTGCTTCGGGGCAACAGCAGCAACCACTTTTACTTGCTGCCGCAGATGACGGCCACGGACGAGGAGACGGCCCATGTGCGGTTCAGCCGGATTCAGGATGAGGAAACTCTGTACGTGGTCTTTGCGAGGGACACCAGGGATGCGGTGATTGAGTTGCAGGCGCGGCGGGCTCGGGGCAGGCGCTACTGCAAGACCCTGTTCCTGCTAAAGCGGCGGGAGTCGCCATCGAGAGTGGCGCACTTTTTCGAATTGCTTTGGCAACTGCAGTTCCGCTCCGCTCTGGTGGTGGTGGCCCAGCGAAAGTTCTACCAAATGGACCCGTACCCTACCATTCGCGTTATTCGCATGCGCCGGCTGTCCTCGTACGATCCGCACCATCTGTTTCCCCTGCCCAATCGGCGGGACTTCAGTGGCTACCGGCTGCGCCTGCCTGTGCAGCAGGATGTGCCTAACACGTTCTGGTACAGAGATCCCCGCCGGTCGAACGCCTGGCAGCTGGATGGAGTGGGCGGGATCTTGGTCAACCAGCTAATGGCGCACCTGAATGTGTCGCTGGAGCTGTTCCCCTTCGTGGTAAACGACTCCCAGCTGCTGAACATGGCCGCGCTCACGGACCTCATTGCCCACGGCACGGTGGAGATGAGCCCGCATCTGTACGACACACTGCATCCGAACAGGGAGGTGGACTACTCCTACCCCGCCCAGATGGCGCAGCGCTGCTTTATGATTCCCCTGGACAACGACATTTCGCGGAGTCTCTATGTCGTGCTGCCCTTTAGCTTGACGCTGTGGCTGTGCCTGCTACTCACGCTGCTTCTGGTGCACTTTCTCTTTGTGCGCCGCGTCACGCGGGACTCGCAGCTCTGGAGGATACTAGGAGTGCCGGGAGCTGCAACGGCGAGAGACCCGAAGCGCAGGCCGGCACGCACCCTTTGCGGCCTGATGATCCTGTTCGGGATCTTTATCCTGTGGCAGACGTACAGCACCAAGCTCACCTCCTTTCTGGCCGTAACTCTTACCCGCCCGAACGCCAGGAGCTTGGAGGAGCTGTTCCGACTGCCCTACCGCATCCTGGTGCTGCCCACCGACGTGGACGCCATCGTGGGCTCCCTGGGACACGGCGAACAGTTCGCGGCGAAGTTCAGCTTTACGGATCCCGAGAGCTTTGACGCGAAGCGAATCTCGCTGGACCCGAAGTACATATATCCGATTAGCCGGATCCGCTGGGAGTTCTTCAACCTGCAGCAGCGCTTTCTGCGCAAGAAACGCTTCTTCTTCTCGAGGCTGTGCCACGGCACGTTTCCCTTTCAGTACCAGCTGCGAGTGGACTCGCACTTCAAGGACGTCCTGCATCGCTTCCTGCTGCACGTGCAGCAGGGCGGACTGGCAGATCGCTGGCTGGAGACCTGCTATCAGCGGGCTCATCGCATGGGCTACCTGAAGGACTTCTCCACGCTGGCCGAGATGGAGGAGAAGCTGAGGCTCCAGCCGTTGGCCCTCAACATGCTGGCGCCCGCCTTCAGTCTGTTTCTGTGCGGATTGTTGGGCAGCGTCATTGCCTTCGTGGCGGAGATCAACCAGAGCATCGGGTGCAGACGAAGGCCACCTAACCGCCACACTAACCGTCCGCCCGCCACCCCGGGATTGGGGGATTAACGTTAATGCATTCGAAGTAGCTCATTCCTAACTAGAAAAAAGAAACCCACCCATGTCACAACTGAATCGAATATCAAGTCTAATCTAACTTTCGTATGATCCACATTATTATTCCCCCCACAACACCCACAATCCACGAACGAATGAACCCAATCGGACCACCTAACCGAACGAACCGAAATTTGCAACCATCATTCAACCATCATCGAATCCCATCGATCGTTTAGTCCAGCATCTGAGGCCGATCGTCGAGGGCGAGCACCATCATCACCTCCTGGGCGGCCTGGATCTGAGTGCCGATCCGGACGCGGGTTTCTGCTGCGCCGGTGGCGGAAAAGGAAAGATCATCATAGGTTTGGACAAAAACAAATTCCACAAATTCTCTTGACACACTTTGTACACAAAGCATTAGCGAAGCATCCGAATCACACCAAACCACACACACGCAACCACCGCACACGAAACACGATTAAAAGGCTTGCACTGTTGGTATCCTTTGACCTCTGTAGCTAGTAATTTTTGCAGTTTAACCTTTGGCGGATGTAGATGTAGAGTGGTGCTTAGTTAGTGCTTTTTCCCAAAAAAGAAGATGAGGGTCCAAGTGAATTCCACAAAATATCAAAGTTAAGAACTCTATGTTGTTTTCTCTCACGAGAGAAAATTCTTTGCAATTAAAACTTTGTTCACTCAGTAAAATAAACGCCCATTTAAACACTTGCTCACCGATCAATGAACCGAAATTCAAGAACAATACAAAATGGCCGTGTCTCAAATTATATGTAAATACGTTAAAAATTGGCAAAGCTATACTTTTTTTCCTCAACATTTTCCGATCGTTCCTATGGCAGCTATATAATATAGTCGGCCTATCCGGCCCGTTCCGACTTATATAGTAGTGAGAGGAGACTATCTGCAAAGTTTCATTCAGATAGCTTCAAAGCTGAGGGACTAGTTTGCGTAGAAACGGACAGACGGACATGCGCTCATGGCTAGATCGACTCGGCTGTTGATGCTGATCAAGAATATAAGTACTTTATAGGGTCGGAAATATCTCCTTCACTGCGTTGCAAGCTTTTGACTAAAATTATAATACCCTGCAAGGGTATAAAAAGTATTCAAAGGGGGAAAATAAAGGGATTTTACAGATAAGAATTTAATCAAAATTACAGGTTTACCAGTAGCATTGCCGTATTTGCTAATGGGGTGACTATTGTCCAGTCTGTAGATTATCCTCGCTTTCCAATCATTCACCCAACACGCTTAATCCCCTGACGAACCAGTAAAAACCATGCCTGCCCCTAGCAACAACACCCAATGCATGTAGTTTACTCATTAGTTATAGCAAGTAATTGTAGATTAATCCCTAGTCGGAAGTAGAATACCACCTGAATCCAGGAACCACACTTGCACAGACAACACACACCCATCCATCGGGAGCTGGTAGTCCTAGTGGTAATGAAGCATGTCGCGAACTGCAGCATGTTGCCGTTGTGTAGATTCGTAGCGCTAAGTCAGCATGCTTCGCCCACACGCCACCTGTATACCGTATATTGCGCACGCCTCCTCCTCCCACACCACCACACGCTAACCCCATCCGTTGGTGACAGCTCTCGTTCCCGAAACGGACCGGAGTCCGTCTGCTCCCCCTTGGTTATGATTTTCTAGTAGTCTTTCTAAGCTTGAACGATTTTGATTTATACACACCTGTACCACCGGCGTCGGCTTTCTCTCTGCTCTGATCCTCTCGATCCTGCCGAGAATACCCCGTGCTAATCCCCTGGTGGCTCCGTTTGCAGGCGTCGACTGGAAGTCGCTGACCATTCCCGCCTGCCTGCCCATTACCACGGACTACTTTCCCGACAAGCGCTCGCTGAACAACGACTACGTGATCTCGGACTACACGCTGCTGCCGGACGATGTGAACCATGAGTATGCGCAGAGCAGAGCCGTCTATCGGAAGCCCCTATCCACGGAGGAGGTGTGCAAGGAGATCGTGTCTCAGCGCCTCGCCCAAGGCTTCCAGCTCATTGTGGTCGACGAGAAGCCTCTGTCGGTGCTCGGCGGCTGCTCCTCGGGGTCCGCTGTGCTGCCGGTGAAGCCGCCCTGTGAGTCCACGAAAGAGTACCTGCTATCTATCGGCCGCATCTTTCACAAGATCTCGTTGAGCGGATCGGTGATCACTGTCACCGGCTACAGGCCAAGGTGAGTGACGCTCTAGTAGTCCTGCACGACAGGTAATCCACCAAAATAACCTCTGTTCAGGCACCCGTATCCTCCGATAAATGTGGACTACCGATACCGCTTCCATGCCCCGCAGCACGAGACCTATGAGATCTCCGGAGTGAACTTTACCACCGAGAAGTTGGAGAACTTTAACTGGAACCACATGGATCTGTATATCTGCACGCGTGGCGATGTGGACTATCCCCTAATGGAGGTATGCCAGCCCCGTCTTTACGTGATACGTACACTTCGAGTACTCTTCGCCCTTTGCAGAGCCTGAAGTACTGGCGCTATCGTATGTACCTGCTGCCCAAGGAGAGCATTGTGAGCAAGATCGCCAGCTGCCAACACTGCGACGTCTTCCCGGACGTGACAGCGGCGGACAACACGCGGGAGCAAGTGGAGGACTTTGTCCGCCTGATCGAGGCGGTCAGCAAGCTGAAGCGACAGAATTCGCGCAAGGCGAGAGTAAGATTGAAGCGAGTCCTCCTTGCCTTGGCTTTTGTGCATTCGTGATTCGTTGCGTTGATTCTGTAACTGCTGCGTTCTGTCTCCTAATTGACTAATCGTCCTGCAAGCGACATCGGCGGTAGATCAACCTAGAAGCTTTTTCCTAGAATTTATACATAATTTTCTTAAACCAGACGCGGATTTTAGTAAGCCAAGAAGAGTAATGGTTGGTTTAGATAAATGTGAAGACACAGCGGGATGGATTTATAGGGTTTTTAAAATTTAGAATAATATGAATATATAACAAAGGTGCTTTTATTTTTTGAACAAGTCAATTTGTCGTTAAATCTGAAGTACGATTTAGTTTATTCTCTGGAGAGAAATAGGCCTGAGCCTTGGAACTATACATATATTTTATTACCGCCAGTTAGGAAAATTATAAAACATTTTGTAGATAGAGCAGGTTTCTATCGTTAGAGTTGAATTTACGATGTTTAAGAAATTAGGAAGAAACAATAATAGTAGTTTGAGACCTAATTAACCAGCAACCATAGCTCGCTTTTAGTGCCCACGCCTTGCCTGCCCCTGATGTATCTCGCCTCCCTTTGCAGGACAGCCCCATCGCCCACAGCATAACCAAGCGACGACACAGTACCAGCATTATATCCAGGCCTCAGCCTAACCAGGTTATCTACTCTACTTTTACTCAAGACCTAACGTTAAAGCAATTTCTTTTGTTCCGACTTGTGCGCACCTCTTGTATATTTTCGATTTAAAATTAACTTTCAACCTTGCGCACGTTTGAGTTAAATACATTTGTTTGTTGATCACCTCGATTTGATTCAGCGCAGAACGTTTCTCATCTAATATTTTTGTATCTCTGTCTTCCTGCCACCCACTTTCGACCTGAACCCCATTCGAACCCGAAACCAACTCCTCAGGGACTTACGAACTCTCCGTTTCGGGAGCGAGTCGGCAGCAATCGACTGCCGGAAAAGCCCAGGTTTTTATATCGATTCCAACATAGACCTAAGACCTAGACCCCTGAACCCCCCTCTCTATTTCTTGTACACACAACACGCCCACACACAAAATCTCGCACACACACACACACAGTACTGCATTTGAATAAACCAGGAACCGTAATAATTAGTTGCCTTGAGTGTATTAACAATTGATTTTTAGTTCAAATTTAACTTTATTGGCTTTGGTTTTTTTTGATTAATTTTGCAAGTTAGATCTATTTTTTTCTGCCATCCTAATAAGTAAAGTATAGCTGGATAAAGAAATGCAAAAACGAACAACTCTTCTAGTTTCACTCAATGAAATTAACTCATATTCACTCTCTGTTTATAAACTGGTTTATTCTCTGAAATGAACGCTTTTTCTTTCACTTTAATTAATGCCTATTGCCTCATTGAAAATCACAATCTAAAGTAAACACTATAATTACATTTCTTTAAGCCAGAGCTGTCTAGAAGTTACGGGTATTTTGGAAAGACCTTACCAAACAGTCACTGTAGAATTCAGACTTTTTTTGTCACTCCAAGTTTGCGGTCCCTGGTATAAACTGCACGATTCGCTGGGGATTTGGTTGACTGCTGCTCCTGGCCAGTTTTGCTGGCAGGACTCTTGGATCCGTGGGATCCGGGACCATAGGTTAATTGTATATTTTGTTGCCGGCTTGTTGGTTATTGTATTCCTCTTCGTATTTGTACTCGTAGTCCTGTAGTTTCTTGTGCATCCCGTTTTACAGATGTTGGTTTGTTGATTGGTTTGCTGTTTCGTTTTCCTCGGTTTCGTTACGTATTTTTGATATAATTTAATTTGGTATTTGGCTTTCAGCAGCATGACACACCTAGACTCACTGAAAAGCATCATAACCCAATAAATTCACCGCAGCAAAGGTTTGTGCCACCCGAAGGAAGCCAGGACGGCCTCGCCGTCTGCCCACTGGCTCCCTCCGTTTATCTATCATGATTCCGACTAATCCCCACCGCAAACTCATACCCGAAAGCCCTAACACTCATGCACACACTTGAGATTGGCCTGCTGAACCCCGTACCCCAGAATCCAGACACACACCGAACCCGTCATTGATGAGGACCCCGTTAAGTGCGCCCACCACACCAACATATCTAATCCACCTACCTTCTCCGACCCTTCGACAGCATTAACGTTCGTCCCAAGCTGGAGAATGGCCGCATCGCACGCATATTTCCAGCCACGGATGCAGTGGCTGCAGCTGGAATCGCCGCCAGAGAGGATCAGGACGATGGGTGAGTCGTCACCCTGCATTCTTCATAGGCTATACTCATTCGGGACTTTCTCTCGCCCCTTTAGCTTTCCCGTTGACACAAAGTTCGGCCCGAATGCCACGCTGGTCGAGATCTTTGAGGCCATGAAGCACCCAGTCTCGGGGGTGGGCTACTTCGCCCAAACACAGTCGCTGCCCTCCTGCACATTCCTCTCCTACGACGCCCTGATGTGGCTGAAGACCCGACTGAACAACGGAAGGCATCCCCTCGAGCTACTGGAGGCCATGCGCAGGTAAGCTAGCTTCGGAAAGCCGAAGACTGATCAAGAATAAAAATAAATAAAATGACTCCATTATGATTCCATGATTCCCTGATAGGGAACGCATGATCTGCCATGCCTCGGGCGACTGGAAGAGGCCCGTGGTGCCAGGCTTTGTCTTCTATTATGTGGTGCAGCAGGACAAGAATGCCAAGGGTAGTTACACTACGCCGATTGCCATTTAAGGTTGATCTAGAGACTGCTCTATCTTCTAGATTACGCTCCGCCTCTGGGTGACTATAGCGCCTTCGTGAACGAGTGGCTCGAGATTGAGTTCCAAGGCTGCAGCTCCCTCTGGCATGACGAAGTGGTGACCACACCAGTGCCCAATTTCCTGAGGGACAAGCCGGCTCCGCAGTCGTGGACGGAGACATGCAGTAATACTTGATAATTGCATTTTCCGAAGATTTCATTAGAATACTTACCACATTTTACAGAGCGCGTTTATCGGCAGTCGCATCTGGAGATTGACGTCAACCAGAAGAGCGATCGCATGGAGTGGGGTCATGTGAAGCATCACACTGTGCTGCAGCCCGGCTTTGCCTTCGAGATCGTGGTCGAGTGGGTGACCTCATCGGGTCCCATAGTAGCGGACTTAGTAAGCGGTGGTTGGCGGGCCAAGCACACTTTTACTTCAACGTCTGTTACTCCTTGCAGATCGGTGGCTGGATGCGCAAGGCGAACCAGTTCAATTTCCTGGTCTCCGTGCCTGCGGATCCCATGGCGGAGCCCTTCACGAAGAAGTCAGATCCCCTGAGGGGCCCCATTTTCATTCCCCTGTGCACCACCTTCCTGCCCAACGAAGCGGCCCTGTTCGATGGTACTTCGAAAGATCAACCAGGTTATCTTTAGCTCATCGATGTTCTTGTTTATTTCCTCAGAGTTCCCCGAGGAGAGTCGGTCGGACCGCATGCTGTTCTTGCAGGAGGCCATCTTGACCAAGTTTGGATTTTTGCCCTGTGTTTTGGAGAAGAAATTTAGTATCGGCAAGGATGTGAGTAAATCTTCCTTGGCTCGGGGCCCACTTATGGTAAAATAATCTCTTTGTTTGTTTTCCGTAGCTTCCCAAGGAGTATCAGTACGTGCACTGCACTGGCAACATGTTCGCCTTGATACGGTAAGAACGTTGGTGTGTACAACTTTCCATGTTCCAAGTCCTCCACTATTGTCCTCCTCCTCCAGGTGCGCTTCCAACGACTACCAGGTGGAATCACCCATCCCGTTGGAGGCGGCGAATGTCACTCGCTGCGTCTATGGACACACCAACAACACGAATGTGCCCAAGAAGGTGGGCTTCCTGTGGGCCTGGAACCACATGATACCCAACAAGAAGTGGAAGGCCCAGACCGTCAACAACTCGGCAGATGGTGAGCTGTTCCAGCTCAAGATGCTCAAGGACTTTCGTGATTTTTGCTCGAACAGCGACCAGAGGCTGTCCGCCTTCTGGACGCAGTCCCAGGAGCTGAGACGCAAGGCCCAGAAGTTCGAGTTCAACAACAACAATACGGACGACATCAAGATCAAGTAGATGGCCAGCCGAGGTTCGTTGCGTTCTCTTAATTGTAAATAAATGCGAAGTATATTTCTGTTCAATATATTCAAAAAATATCCCTCGATTCTTACTAGGAAATTTCATTTATTTACCATAAAATAAACTCAACACGTACATAATTTGTAGAATGCGGGAATATACAATCGATAGTTGAGGGGCTCATCTAAGGGTCACCGGTGTGGTCAATCCCCGTCGTCTTCGGAGGAGGAGGGGTGATTTCTGGGCTAAGTCTATACCTACTGGGGTCTTCTTTGCATGCATTTCAATTAATTTGTGACTGTGCTTTGGTCGAGTGTAATGACGGTGACACTGATGGGGATAACCCTGGTTGCGGGTTACTGCTGGTGGCTGGTGCTGTTTACTGTTGCTCTTGTTAAATGCTTTGGTATGCTGACGGACGTAGTGGCCTTTATACATCCTCCAGGAAGGCGGCCAGCGCCCCTCGATCGCGCTGCAGCCAGGCGGCGTTCAGACGGATCGTCTCCACCGCCTGGGAGACGGTGCGCTCGCAGCCGGGAATCTGGTTCTTTTGGAAGAACTCCTCCACCTCCCTGGCCCGGTCCTCGGTGGCAAAGTTCTCGATGAGATACTTGATCAGTCGAGAAAGAAGGAAGCCGCCCTGGAAAGCACCAAGCGCGTGATTTAAGAACTTCAGAGAGACTGAGGGGGAAGAGAAGCACTCACCTGGTAGCGCTCCAGCAGCTGCTTGTTGTTCTCCTTAAAGAATTCCCAGGCCATGTCACGTCCCTTGGGATTAATGGCAACGGCAACGATCACAAAGACCGAGTCTTGCGCCCTCACCTCGCCCTGGAAAATGGAAGAAATTGGAATCCCAGACTGTGCTCAGGCTCACTTTATATACTAACCGACATGGCAAAGTCGATGACGCGCCGCAACAGCTTGACGTCGGTGCAGCAGCCCAAAGCCCGCGAGATGCGATCCTGCTCCTCGTGCAGATCGGTGCTCCTGTACAGGCCGAGCATCTCCTCAAAGATCTTCTCGTCGCCGTCCTGCAGCACGGCCTTGTAGCAGGCGGTGCGCAGGTCGGCGGGCAGCGGATTCGTGCCAGTCACATGACTGCGGAAGCGAGAGCGGGCCTCCTCGATGATTTCCTCGCTGCGGAACGAGACTAGCCGGGTGAGAACCAGACTACGGAGCAGCGTGTCCAAGTGGTTCTCACCGTCGCGCGGCTCCCAGCCCAGGCGGTAGGCCACCGGCTCGTACAGATTCCGGCCGAAGCGATGGAACTTGTCCATTAGCTCCGTGTGAGAGATGAGAATGTGCAGGTTGGTCAGCGAGTTGGTGATCGCCGTCCAAACTGTGTAGTTGGTCTCGTTCCTGTACGAATCGACCAGAGCAAGGACATCGGCGGTGCTCGCGTGCCCGGCCTGGACCATGGCGAACATGTCGTCTATCAGACCCAGACGGTCCAACGGCGGCAGTTCCATCCTCTCCACCGCGGGCATTAGCTGCATCAGCATCTGCGGCGAGTAGCGGGTGCGGTAGTAGCCCACGGTTCCCGGGTTGACCTTGATCCAATCGCTCTCCTCCACGTTCTCCAGGACCACTTCCATGGAGGGTTTGTCCAACAGGAAGGTCTTGGCAATGCCCGTGGGATTCTTCGAGGTAGACACCGAGATGGGCACCGTCCACAGGCAGTCCTCCTCGGCCTGCGAACCGTCCGCGGTGAATTTGCACTGCTTCAGGCGCAACACTCGCTTTGAGTCACCCTTCTGCTCGGACTCCACACTGACTATCGGAAAGCCCTTGTGCTGGGTCCACGACGACATCACCTGGGCCACTTTCTTGGAGCTGGCCTCCTGAAGCGCGGTCCACAGGTCCTCCGTGCAGGTGTTTCCATACTGATGGCGCGTCAGATAGATGTTCATTCCCTTCCTGAAGTCATCCTCGCCGATGTAATCGTGTAGCATGCGAATTACCGAGGCGCCCTTGTTGTAGCTAATCTCGTCGAAGATCTCATCGATCTCGGACGGATGGCCCACGGGCACCTCAATGGGATGCGAGTTCTTCAGGGAGTCCAGCTCGAGGGCGCGCGTATACATGTCGGTGACGAACTGTGTCCAGATATCGTACTCCGGGAAGAGATGGTGCACGCACAAGAACTCGACGAACGAGGCGTAGCCTTCGTTTAGCCAGAGATGCGTCCACCATTCCATGGTCACCAGGTTGCCTGCGTTCGGAGTTTTAAAGACATTACAAATCTGTATGTATATAATTCTTCAAGGCTTTCAACTATGATGTTTAATTGTGAATTGCCAAGTTAAAGTCTCTTATCTCTGGAATTCAAAAATTCCAGAAATGTTGTTAAGTTAAGAGCAGAATATAAAAACGGAGGCATCAAAGTCAGGACATTGACACCAAAAACTTGAAATTAAAAGACAATTCCCAAGGAATCTGCATACCAAATGCGAGGGATTCAGGTGCTTTTTACGTCAGAAAGCCCACTGCATAAATCAGCGAATCAGTGGCCTCTGTGGGAATCTTGCCAAGAGAATGGGACCAACATCTCCATATTCCCCCGACACACATGCATATAAGATGGATTAATACTCACCGAACCACTGATGAGCGATCTCGTGACCGACTGTCAGGGCAATCGATTGCTTGCGCATCAACGACGTGTTCTTGGGGTCCACCAGCACAAAGGTTTCGCGGTAGGTAACGAGCCCCCAGTTTTCCATGGCGCCGGCGGAGAAGTCCGAGATGGCAATGAGATCCATCTTGGGCAGCGGATAGGCAATGTTGAAGTAGTCCTTGTAGTAGGGCAGCACCTTGGTGGCCACCTCCAGGGCAAAGGTGCCCTGCTCGCGCTTGCCCACGGGCGTGAAGACCCTGACAATAACGCCGTCATCGGACTTGCCCTCTACATAGTCATATTCGCCGACAACGACGGCCACCAGATAGGTGGACATGATGGGCGTGCGGTCGAAGCGTACACGTCGCAGGCCGTCCGGCAGAGGATCCTCCTTGATGACGGGCATATTGGACAGTGCCACCCGATCCTTAGGCACCACCAGGGTGATGTCGAAAGTGGCCTTTATGGCCGGCTCATCCCAGCAGGGGAAGCACCGACGGGCATCCGTTGCCTCGAACTGGGTGACGCCCGCATAGCGCTCCTCGCCCTTGGGTCCAAAGTATTTGCTGCGATAGAAGCCCTTCATCTTGTCGTTTAGCTCGCCCGTAAAGGACATGCGCAGGACGCCCGCTGTCTCCCTTGGGATCTCCTGGCCAAACTCCAGCGTTGCCGTCTCATTCTCGACCGAGTAAACGATCTTCTCCGGCTTGAGTTTGGTGCACACGAACTCCAGTTCCACAGAATCGATTGTGATGTCCAGGGCATTCAGTGTGATCTCTTTGGTGGGCTCGTTGACCTGCAAAGCAAGGGATCATCGTCAATCAGGAGTCAGCGTCAATAACCGTTAGGTGAGAGCCCCGAAATTCGAAACACGAAACCCGAAACCATATAGCAGAAAGCAGAAGCAGCTAACGGAGCTGTCCGAAGGAGGAGGAGGAGGTGAAGCAGCACCGGAGCAGTTACTTCAAGGTCGTAGAAATGCGGCTTTCTGGTCTTTGGCTTTGTTGTCAGTTTCCGGCTTAGGCCACAGGCCATCAAAGCAATTAAAGCGGTCGAAAACCAGTTTTGTTTCTTTTTGTTTTTGGCGAATTTCATACTCTGCCCAACGGTGGATCCCACTTTCTTCTATCCTCTACTATCCTCCACATAAATCAAGAACACTATTTTCATGCACAATCTAGTCAATTACAGAAAACTCTAGTTTAGTAAGCAAGAAAAGGCTTTTTAAAACTAATTATTATAGCCTTGGGACGTGAATATGAGAAATACACCTTATAATAAAATAACTTTTCTAATAAATAAAGAATACTATTGAGTACATCCATCAATATATTGCCGTATATATAATAATAAAAAAAATAGGTAATTAAATAAATAAAAAACATGATGGGTTTAGTTCATTATCCAAAATCTCAAATAAGAACACATTGCAGGGTATCCCCGAAGGGGATCGGTCAAAGCCAATTATTTCCGCTGTTTGACGCACAGAAAACGTAAACAAAATGCACCGTTATAAGGGCGGTCGTCACAGAAAATACAAAAAAAGATTGCCATTGCCTCGAATATAATAATAATAAATTAAATGCGCGGTACCCGCAAGTGCCAAAGACGGCAGACGAAAGCCATCGCCAAATCGCCAGTCATCATCATGGTTCCTTGTGCGCCGACAAAGCGGCAATTGTGCATGGTACTTCCTCGTGGGCGTACCTCACTGCTCACTGTACTCCACACCCGCATCCATATCTCATATCTATCCATCTGTGCCGGGCGTCGCGGCGTGCATGCAAATTCGTAGCACAAAGAGAAATGTTAACAAGGAGAATGTCCGAAATCGAAGAAATATGTTTTGGTTTTGCGAACGTCAGAGGAAAAAGTTCGCACAACGACGACGACGACGACAATGCGGGGCGAAAGTGAAAGTGCCCTCGGAGCTAAGAAAATGGAAAGAGATGGATGCGAGGAGGAGATACAGTCGCAGAAGATACAACTCTGCGAGATACTTGTTGAATGTTTTCGGATACTAATCCTCAAGACAGTAAATATTCAGAATAAAGGGGTATAAACTCTAAATGCACTCACCAGGACTTGCACCACGGTCTTGCCCTTGAAGGTGAACTCCTCGAGATTGGGCTGCAGCAACAGCTCATAGTGCCTGGGCACCACATTCGTGGGCAGTCGCTCGAACTTTGCCTTCTGGGCCATCTTTTGCTGCTCTAGTTCCTCTTCCCGGCTCTGGATGTGCTGATGCGACCGCCGCTTCTGCTGGTAATTACACTGCGCGAGATGTCTATCTTCGCCTGGCACCACGTCCGCCGAGGTATGGGCTAGGATGGCACGGTACTGGCTACACAAGTCGCCTAGCAGGGGCGCGTCGCTGCTCTTGAGACTGGAGCCGAGTGACAGGGACGAGAAGTCGCGATAGAACTGCTTCTGCACCTTGACGAACTGCTTCGACGAGATGAGGGCGTTGAGGTGGCCGCTCTCTGGTAGGAACACAGACTTTACTGTCTTATCTTTCACTCTCCGGGGGTTAACTGGCCTCCGATAGTGGTTAGCAACGATACTGCAGGCGGCGGCGGAGGAGGAGGAGGTGTAGGAGGAGCTCTTGCTGTTATCGCCGAGGTGTTTTAGTAGCAACAAAGGTCTATGGCTGAGTCTGTGGGTGTCGTTGGCGGGGGGAGCACAGCTCTGGATAATTCTGCCAGCTGGAAAAGAGGGAACAACAACGGGCGAGAGTAGGGTGTTAGCAGTTTTCGGTTAGCGACGGATCAAAGCGTGAGTTGCAACTGATAAGCGTTTGTTATTTGATTAGCTACACAAGAAGAGGAAGCACGGGGAAGGACTAGGAGCGGGGGAGAACGCTCTCACCTTCGCACAGATGCTGCTCAAAGTCCGAATTGGCCTTGGCTAGTTCCAAGTTAAATTTGCCGAGTTCTGCAAGTGGGGAAACGCAATGATAAACCGAAGCCTGAAACTCGCGGTGAAAAGTAATATGCGCCAACAACACGCTTCGTACGGTCGTGCGGAACGCTGGGAGTGGAACGGCCGACGGCAGTCAGCTGTTGGGTCGCCCACGCAACCCGATAAATGCCAATTCCTAACTTAAACCGTTGTGTAATTACCGTTTTTTAGCTTCCAAGCCTGCTTGGCCGTGCGAATTCCACCTTTTAAAGCATGCTTGTACATGGCTCAGGCCCGAACAAAACAAATCAAAATAAAAACAAACTCTATGGGAAAAGTATCATCGATACAAGAGACTGGAAAACAATTGAATCTGCGATATTTCGATATATCGGCAGCAAAAGCCAGACGAATTTTTAAATTTGTAATTTCCCATTAATGTTTAAATCCGCCGATGACGAAGTGAGCCGTTGACACAGCGCTTCACTGTTTCGAACGGTTCTTTCTGAACGCACCACAAACGAGGTTCTCACCTGAGCCCTTTCCAGCCGTTACTTTTGATCGGGAAAGTTACAGACAGTTACATTTCCTGAAGCCAAAAAACTTGGTGCTTTCGTTTGAAATAATACATAGAATATAGAGTTTTAGGTCATGGCTTTGGTTGTTAAATTCCAAACTCGTAAGTATTGTATTTTGTTTAGTTTTTGGTAACTAGAATAATTATAAATAATAAAAGACCCTTCGTATTATATTTCCCACTCATCAATATTTCTAGAAAATTCAGCGCAATCCATATCTGAGAAAAAATAAATGTAACTAAACCGACATTCAAAGTAACTTTTAATTATTTTAGTATGCGCTGCCAACTTGTTTTCTCATGCTGTCCCTACTAGAGTACGATTTAACGACGTTCGTAAGCGACCAGCGTTGCCAGACTTTGCGGTCGCGAGCGACCAAAATACAAGACTTTGCGGTCGCGAGCTATCGTCGTGACAAAAAATAATAAATAACAAGAAAGGAAGCTGACTTCGGCAAAAGCCGAAGTTTAAATACCCTTGCAGTAAGGTTTTAAAATTTTTTATATT
>JAEIHY010016670.1:0-72614 GCA_018904565.1 Drosophila tsacasi | reverse complement strand
GCAGAAGAGTTTTCAATGGAGGCAGCTCTTAAATTTCAACCTCAAAAGCACATACATATACAAAAACTAAACGGGCGAGGGGGAAAATGTTTGGGGATAAAAAGCCGACAAAACTCAAAGCTCAAAATGTGCATTTGTGTATTTGCATTGGCCACAAAATGAAGAATCCCTTGGATGCAGACATCCGACCGAAAAAGCGAACGGAAAACTGGAAAACTGATAATGATTGTGGCCTGCGGGGGCCGGTTCACTCACAGCAAAATGCCCAAAAACCCAATAGTAGAGCTACAGAGGGACACTTTTGTAGTATATTTATTTTTGTAGTAATTTAATGAAAAGAGAATTTTAAATTTCGCTGAAAATAGTTAAAAGCTTGATTATTTTGCGGATTATTTATACATACATATATTTAAGTAGGCTTTATTTTCCCAAAGTTTGAATTTCGTATCTTAAATGCTGTTTTTAGTATAAATAAGCTGAACAGAGATTTAATACATATTTTAATGGTGCCCAAAATTATGCTGTGATTTATTTTATTCGGGGCAGTTTCAAACATCATACTTTTGGGTTCATTTTAATTTAATTTGAAACCATTAGATGTACGCTTTTTATTAATTTTCTTGTAGAAAACCAATTTGATGTCAATATTTAAATTCTATTTAAATTATCCCTAAAAGTATGCTTTTATGGTCTTTTCAAGTGATTTTAAATCACCAGTTGCATAATTTCGTACAAATTCATTTAAAATGCTTGCCAAACTTATCTCAATCCTGTTCTGCATCCAAACAAGGTAATTTGGTTTTTTCTTTTTTTTTTTAATATATAAAATGTCCATGAAATCATTTAGTAACCATATCACCGCTCAGTGCACAGATTCATGGATAGATAGACCCAAAGCCATGGCAATAACTGGCGCCTGCCTAACCAAAATTAGTTCGGAACCAGAGGCTTACCATTGATGATGGGCACACGGGGTTTTCTGGGGCAGAGGATAAATCGGGTGCATATTAAAAGCCAGGCAGCAGGCAGCAACAGAAAGCGGCAACCGGCAGACAGACAAAATCAAATGACGTCCCGCATAGACAAACAAATTTTCCATGTGCATGTGCAATAGTACAGAGGACGAGGATGCGAATGCGGATGCGGATTCGGGGATACAACGGATGCCAAAATATTCAATGGGGTTTTGAGCCTGAAGCGGAGCGGAACGGGGGGCGTGGCAGCTGTAGGAACAGCCATGGCATCATCATTAAATATCATTAACACAGCAACGAACAAGCGGCAGCAGCAGCAGCAGCACCGACAACTGACATCAGCAACATCAGCAACATCAGCAGCAGCAGCAGCAGTGGCAGCAACAAAAGCAGCCATTTGGTGATATCATTAACAAGAGCAGGATGGAGATTTTAGCATTGGGAGGGCTAAGGAGGAGGAGGACGAAATCCCTCCCCACCCGATGGCTGCTTTAAGCACAAGGAAACCGAGGCAATAGCAATTGCAAACGGAATCGCAATAACACAGAGCTCTACAATCTGTGTGGATCTCCGTGGAGGAAGCAAATGTGTATACAAAATGTTTTTAATTAAACGCTCGCTTCCACCTCCTTCAGAGGGAAACGAAGTTGACAGGACTCAAGGACGACGACGACGACAAGGAAAATCAACTGAGGCTCTCCTTTTACCTTTGGCGCTATATCAGCAGCAAAAGTCATCCGCAATTTGCAGGAATATTCCATGAATATTTCAATCAATTTGGATATCTCTTGTCTCGTATTTTCTGCACATTTTTTTATTTTTGTTTTCCTTTATTTTCGTTTTTTATTTTGGGTTTACGTAAGTCCTGCTTTGAAAAGAGTATATTAGTTGAGAGGTATTTTTCCCATCCGCTGGCATTCAACTTGATTGCTACACGGCAAGGAATGTAGAAGCAAGTTTTTGGTTAGAAAAATTGGAAATTTAATGTGATATTTGAAGTGGTATTTTACCTTTATTGGTAGGATAATAAGACCTCCTATTTGAGTCCTAATTTCTCTTTATATATGTTACTAGATAGTTAAGTTTAATAAGCGCCTTTTCTTTCTCTGTACTACTTGCAGTTTTACCAAGAATAAAAGGGTTGTGTGTTATGGATATTCTGTGTTATGGATGGATGGATGAATGCTGGCATAGACGAATGGCTGGATGGATGGCTGACTCGCTGGCTGACTGGCTAGATGCAAAAGTATGAAATTACCGAACAGCATTCCCCACATTATGCAATGTGAGATGTTGGATGCTGATGCTGATGTTGATGTTGCTGTTGGCATGGCAGCACAGTCCTTTGAAATCACATAATAATGTGCAGCCCTCGCTCGTACTCTTTCTCTCTCTCTCTCTCTGTTTTTATTGCAGATTATGGAACGGCAAAAAACATAAAGCAGAAGCCGCCCCATGATTCGTATAATTGCAGTGTGAATAATTACATCAAAATCAACAGCAAGAGCAACGAGAACAACAAAAGCATGGCTCCCAAGTGCAGACAGTCAGATAAACACAATAAAAGATTATGCTCTGTGATTGTGCTCTGGCAGTGCTTGGGCTTGCAACAAATGTTGTTATTTATGCGCTTGAAAAAGTTTTTAATTGATTTAATAAGTAATGCGATTAATGCCAAACAATATGCGATTCGAGAGAGATATATCTGCCTGGCTGCCAGACAGCGGTACTTGATACTCAGCTAATTCAAACTTCAAGTGTTTGTATTATTTTTTTCTACTTTTTTGCGGCTTTTGATGTTTGTGTGTGTGTGACCTTTGAAAAGCTTTTAATTATGTGTTCGACTCTTGAATTTACGACGTCCTCATCGAGGCTTATGGGGCTTACGTCTAATGAATACCTTTGATTGTTGTGGATTATGGAAATCTGCTGCCTTGGCAACCTTTCAGAGGTTGATACCTTTACAAATTGGTCACCACTGCTTTGTGTGACATTTTAAACCCTAACTAAATGTAAACAAGCTTTCATGTTGCACAGATATAAGGCTGTAATTGATAAGAACTGTCAATTTAACATTTTTTCTCAGCTTTTTCCCAGCTGCTCCTGCTAAGGTTAAGCCCTGAAAAATCTCACCCACTGCAAACAGGCGTGTGAAAAGCGTTCAACGTTTGCTCAGCTCGGACTGACAATTGGCCCAAGCTGCGGCTCCTGATTGCTTTGCTCCTCCGTTCGGATTGCCCATGACAAAGTAATGACAGTTTACAGCAGATGAAATATACAAATGACCAATGCCCGGGCATCTCAGTGGAGGGGAGCTCAGCGAAAGAGAAGCTGTGCGGGATGATTGGTGTTGAAGATGGCAAAAGGAACTCGGATTGCAGTTTGAGAAATATATATTTTTTTTTAAGTTGTATGGAATTTAATATAAAACAAAAATTATATTGAGAAGTAAAGATAGAAACAGCCTATAAAATTATATAAAACAAATCTTTCTCAGTTGAAATAAATTAATGAAGACTTTAAATGCTTTTTATAAGGTCTTAAGGTATGCAAAGATATTGTTCGGGGACCCATTTCGGTGTACAAATGACAGTTATCGATTTATTTTATCTAGAATTCATTGTATCTTATCTTAGATTTTTCCTTTAATTTTTTTAAATAATATTTTAATGTATAATATTTTTTCAAGTGCCCAGAGGTACGTTTAAGTATGTTTCTGCGAGTTGAAGGCTGACGCTGATCTCGAGCTTCGTTTCATTTGTTTGTTCGCAGCCGTTAAATGAAATGGCATGTAAAAAAAAAATAAAAGAAAAGCGAATAAGAGTGGGTACTGAGTACTCTCCGGCGGGTGGATATATTCTGGGGCGGTGACAGTGACTGACTATCATTACGCATTTATTGTTGCTATCCGGGGCCATTGTGATGATGGTCAAGATGCTTGTCGGGCGAGAAGAAACCTCTGATGAGGATAATGATGATGATGACAACAGACGGTTTCCTGGTGTGCCTCCGATGGGTGTGAATTTAATAAAGCCCACAGATATATGTACCTAGTTATAGCCGCACAAAGGCCGTCATGGCAACAGCAGCAGTGGGTGAGAAAAGGAGAAGGTGGCTCGCAAGCCAACCCAACCAACCAACCATCTCTCTCTCTGTTAATGTGCAACAACTATTTTCAATTATTGCCAATCAAATGTTGCATTCAATCGATGTTTACATGCAGCCGAGGCGACCTTATTATGAGGTTGCTTTTCAGCCTTGGGGGAGTTCTATGAGGAGCTATGGGGGGAGGGTTTTGAGGAAGTGGTTGTGGGTGGTTGGTTCGGTTGGAGATACGGGTCTGGGGCGTTGCCTAAGAGCCATGTAATTAGTTTGCAAGTGAGTGTCAGGATTAATCTTTGAGTGTGTGTTTGATTGTTGCCACTTCACATGAGAGGCTCTCCTGTAGATAACCCAGCGATAAGGGATGGGAGAAAGTCGATATATCGATAGTATATGTTGCATTAAAAATATATATTGAAATTAAGGATAATCAGTATGATTTAGACAAATACAATTCGATATATTTGTATTTTTTAAAATAAATACATTTAATTTATTATCGATATTTATCGATTTTTAGATTTAAACACATTTACAGCGGTGAAATAAATGCAGAAAAAAATGTCAACTAGTTAAGTATTTCTAAGTAATTAATATTTTCTGTACTTAAAAAAAAATTATGAATGTTATTTCAAGAAAATATATATTTTATGACAACTAAAAACGATTTTTTCGATAAGTTTATTTTGCTATCATTTTTTTCCAATACATTTTTCTGAAAATCCATCACTAACACACACCCAAAATCTCACCTCATCTCACACATACACTCACTCATATTAATGCAGTGCAAATACTCTGCCATTATCTGTATCTGTGCATATGTATCTGTATCTGGTCACAGAAAGTGCGTAGCGCACATGTTAATTGAAGGCAGTGCAAACACAACAAAAACCCATAGGCACAGAGATAGTATCTCTCACAAAAGAAAGAGATAGCCCTGGGAGACTAAAGAGAAATGGAAACGGACATGTATACATATATATTGCAAGTGACCCTCTCAAAGGACATGCACTTACGACCACCAACAGAGGACAATAATCAGCAGTCCTTCAAGAGTTGCGTGATATGATACCTTCTTCGAGTTAGGGGGTTAGTCAGTAATTAATAATTAATAAACTAGTTCGATCAACATGACTGATTAATGCAGCAATTTATCAGTTTACTGAAATATTATATTCTCTGATTACGTATGCCTACGAAACCAATTAAAATCATTGAAATGCAGGAAGATTTGAGTTTCTATTTTAATTAATCAATAGACTGCTCTCTCTGATTATATGCGAGTCGGATATGGAAATTATATTTGTATTGTAATGAATATACAAATCCTTTTTAGACTCTGCATTTCTCATAACCATAAAGTAGTTTATTAGTAAATAAAAATTTTTGTTGTCCAACGGTAATTCTACGTATTAATTCAATTAAGCTTGCTTATGCAACTCGGTGTTAGCTGATACAAAATAGAGCACCAACAACCAACCTTCCATCTAATTAGGTTATGTTTGATTGTTGTAATACGGCACAGGGATCCACACCACACCATAGCACTGGCTCTAGCCTTCGCTTCCTTATCTCTGGAGATTCTCCGGTCAATTCCACGCCCTCGCAGGAGAGGATGAGCCCCAACCAGGCGAAATTGGACCCGCCAATGGAATTTAATCAAGTTTTATTTGCACTAGTCCGAGGTCCGAGGTCCCTGGGCAGCGCAGATGAGCAATGAGAGCACATCAGCAATAAAATCGGGCATATATGAGAGGGGGTGTGTGTGTGGATATAGTACAGTGAAGCTTACAGATATTTAACTATTAAAGGGTGAAGAAGGTTAAGGAGTATAAAGAGTATATACTGAGCTTTTTTTAAGAGATATTTAAGCGCAATAAACACCATTTTACAACCTAAAAAGACCTTAAAAATACCCCTAATAAAAACACCATTCACTGAGGCTCTACTGTATTTATTCTAGGATCTGTGCATGTATATGTCTGGCTATTGATTGTCATAATTAAACGCTGCTGCTGCTGTTGTTGTTGTTGTTATTGCTACTGCAATTTCTCTGACCATCACGTATCTTTTCTACACCCCACCTCCACCAATTTTCCATTTTCTCCCACCATTTTCCCCTTCTGTATTTTTTCTCCCCTTACTTTTTTCTTGGTTTTGTTTGAGTTTTGTAACTGCGCTTTAAAAGTTTGTTGATTGAATGCAGCGCTGCACAATTGTTGCAAAAGGGCAGCCATAAAGTGGCCTTATACAAACACAATCCCACCTCATTCTCGGTTCTTGTATTCTCTATTTTTTCTTATTTTTTCATCCACCCACACGAGCGGTTTTATAGCCATTCTTTTGTGTATACTCTGTGGATTAGTTCTTCATTGTTTAGTTGGCAGCGTGGCGCTTTGCAGATAGCTGAGACAGCCCAGAGAAATGCCAAGAAATGCATTGCAACTTATCAGGGCGGAATACCGAATACGAACAGACGGGGGGCAGTAGTGGCAGCAGCAAATGTGTGTGCAACACACATGACAGACATGGCTAGTCGATGCTGATCAAGAACATATATGATTTATAGGGTCAGAAATGACTCCTTCCCTGAAATCTGCGCTTCTGACTGATATTATATTACCCCGAAAGGTGTATTAAAATTCTCAATTTGTCCCCCCAAAATATAATTATTCACTTTCAGTGTAGCTTAAGCTGGCAGTGCCATTGCTGCAGCTGCTAAGTAGTTCGGTGGGCGTGGCAAAATGCATAGCTAACTAGCTGGCTGAGCGAAAGGGAAGAGCTGCTGCTGCTCACTTAAGCAGCTCAAGTCGAAATAGATTTCGGGCGCCATGAATAAAATATCCCAGTTAAGAGTTCAAAGCTCGGCACGTGTGCGAATTTGATAGAGCAGCAAGCTGCAGCAGCTTTGCCATTGTGCCAGTAAGAGATATGTGCTATAACCATTCGTAGAAATTCACCTAATACTCAGTTTGCATTAAATATGATGATATGAACTTGGGAGTTGACGCTGACGCTGGAAATTAATGCCAGAAGGCGAATGTCTAATGACTTGTGTAAATAGGAATTAACCTGACGATTATTTATTTAAAAGTATTGGAATTTCAAGGGATTTATAGTGAGTTTGGTTAATTATTTAGAAAAACAAATCAATAGTTATGGAGTGTACCAAAAAGTAAAGACCATCTATCCAATATAACTTTTTAAAACAAGAAAAAATTCCTACACTTCTCCTCAAATAAACACAATCGCCTTGGTTTAAATGACAAAACCCTCACTTAAATCCCTAACATTTTCCTGTAATTTCGCTTATTCATATCTAAAGCACTTTTGATTGTGAATACAAAGTAACCACTGATCCTTTCGCCATTCACTTGACATTTTCATTTAGTCAGCGGCACTCCAGGGGGACGTTAAAGCAACGGCCTCGAACACAGCACATTTTGCACATTTTCACTTAGTTATTACATTTTATTTGCTTATTTATGGCCAGCTTTCACGCTGTCCGCTCCACTTCGGGTTTTCCGCTTTCTTTCTTCGGGTCTTGTTCCCTTTCTTCCTGTTTTTCTCCATTTTTCCATGACAATTGTCGGCACATCGGTTGGCTATTGACAAATATTACACAAGTCCACCCCCATGACTTCCAGGGGGATACTACTGCCACTGGACTCTGGTTGTTATGATGATTATATTGTGTGTCGCAGAGAGAGAGAGAGACAGAGTCCGTTTCTATACCCACAACACGTACAGTTCTCCATTCGCTGGTCGTATAATACGATATTTGCATGAAATTACAGGGACACCACTGATGAGGGGAGAGGTTGGAGGAGGCCCTTTGGGTTATTAACATGCTCCAGAGATTAGACCGACGACGCCGGCAATGATGACAACATTTGATTTCTTTTCCGTTTACACAGGATACACAGGACTCCCAGTCCCACTCCCGTCTCACCCCCTTAGTTTATCCTCCAATTTCCCTCCGTCTTTGTGCTAATCAGCGCAAATACCCAAAATACAAAAGCCAAATCGAAAGTAAAAGCAGAAATCAGCGGGAGAATGAAAGAAAGGAAACTCCTCAAAAGAACTTCCCAGCTCAGACACAACCTTCTCCACCCAAATAAAAAAAGAAAAAAAAATCGACACCCACTTTTCCACCCCGTCCCGCTTTGGCCAAAAAGACGTCAATCAACGTAGAAAGAAACAAAAATTGATATGCCTTCGGGGTCTTGTGTTGATTTTTTTTCGTGCCTTTGTATACCCAGTAATCGAAGAGATCAACGGGTATATTTTGTATTATATTTGAATTATATAAATATATATTACATTTTTATTTAATAAATAGAGGCAATATTTTTAGCAACTTTTAATATTGTATGAACAATATAAATCTTTTTTAAAACTGCCCAAAAGTATGCAATGATATTTTCAATGTGTCAAATTTGTTGCCTTTTACTTTACAAAATTTGAAAGCATGACTTTTGGTACATTTTTAAGGGGATTAAAAACTCATAAGATTCCTTAAACTCTTCCATTAGCTTAACCTTTAAAGCTTTAAAATATTGACTCGCCTAAAAGTATGTTTTGATTTTCTATGCACCATAATATACTAAGGTATTTGCGCTGGCCTGTACATTCCCCATATATTCTCTCTTCTGTTTTCCTTGAGGTTTTTGTGATTATTGATTTGTTCCCTCTTCTTCTGCCTGTAAACTGATATTTGGCATTTGAAATGCGAGCAATTCTACTTCTTCCTCCTTTTTTCCTCTGGGCTTGAGACTTTCCTGTGATGTATGATAAACTCCAGTCTGCGGCTGGATTAGCCGCTCAACGATTTAAGTGATTGTATATCTTACAGATATACGATTTCGGTGTCGCCTGGCGAAAACAAGTGCCGAGATTTAATAGCCAGCAAACCAAGTGCCACACAGGTGAGGTGCGCCAGTGCGCCAGAGCTCCATAGTAGAGATCTGGGTGTTTGGTATCGGAAAAATCCCCCATCTACCATCTTCCATCTACCAAGTTTGTCCTTACAGTTTAAAGTGATTTGTGGCGCTTTGAGTGGCTAAGAAAGTTTCCTTTTCTCTCTCTATGCCAAAGTGAGTGTGTGTCTTACTTTATTTCGCTTGGCTGGAGGTTTTTATGGTTGTTCCGTTGGCAGTTTCAGCCGTTTTTAGCTCAAAGTTCTTCAGAAGAGGCCATCGAATCGGGTAGCAATTGCGGAATTACACTTTGATTAACAAATGCTAATGTTGTTCCTATGTTGCTCAGTTGGGGTTTGATTTGTGTGCCTAACTTGATTTTATTGAATGCAATTGTTTAGAAAAGTTCTCTCAAGTGCAATCGAAAGACAATTTGATTTATCGGTTGGGTGGATTTCATGATGGTAATCTAGGTGAGCAGTGTTTTATTTCTTTTAAAGTTGTTTAATAGTTTTTAAACACACACTTTAAACCATACACGTTCTGCACAGTTTAAGCTGCGAATTTAATTTATTTCCCACAGCTGAGAAGATTTATCACTACCCTGCGATTTATAAAAAGCAATTAATGCCACATTATATCTTCTTTGAAACTTTTCATTTCTTTTTCAAATAAATATGTACTGCCTTGTGTCTCATTTTCATTATTATCCAATGAAAACAGGACCCTTTTTCCATTATCAAAATACTTATTTACCCTTTCGCCGGTTCGGTTGCCCATATATTTAGCTTAATTTCAATTTGAATATTCCGCTGTTTGGATAACATTCCCAATGACCTTTTATACACAAATGGTGCCTGCCGACGCCGCTGCTGTCAGTAATTAAAATCTGTCCAAAGCTTGCAATTAAACCCCAAAAATAAAACCAATTGCTAACCCAACGACAGAACGAACAGAAAAAAAGGGAAAACGATATACAATGTATATATAAACCGGAGCATAATACCAACCTTGAGCCTCGTCGAGTGTAGAAGGATCTGGCCTGCTTAGCGAGGAGGAGAAAGCTGCTCGGCACACAAAGCAATTAGCAGAGAGGGACGCACGAAAGGACCAAGGATTCAGGCAGCAGAAGTAAAACGGACTTGTCTGTAAAAAGAGAGCAAGGTAAAATATTTGCATTAGCCGGGTTGGGGGCGGAAATAAATAAATAAAATCTACAGATGTGCTCAGAATAATATATAGTAGCTGGAAGGAAAAAAAGGGGGACCACAAATCAGGGGTTGTAAAAATAGCACGGAGCTAAATATATATATATCTAAATTAGTAATAAAAGTAGTTAATTGTGTGAGTATTTCGGCTTAAAGTCCTTGAGCGTGTCACCGAATGAGTACTTAAGAATTTTAGACTCTTAATTCATACTTGGGATTCTTAGACGCAGAAACTTTACTCGTGGATTTTTGGCTCTGAATCTGTATTTGAGAATTTTAAACGCTTACTTTGGATTCTAGATGCTAAAATTGTACTTACGAATTTTCGCTTTTAAAATCTTTATAAATTAAGTGTAAGTTTATTTTCCCCAAATCTCTTTCCTAAAACCACCTAATATTTTACCCTAAAGTGTATATATTCACAACAAAACCAACTGCGGCCTGCTGGGCATGGAAATCCTTTTTTAATTTCCTTACGCGCCGCAATTGTAATTTGTATCTGAGCACTGTTTGGCCCGGCTAAATAAAGTTATAAAAGCATAAAGAGACCGCGGCCAAACATGCCACCCATGGAAATATTGTGGAAAATCTGGAGTGCGTTTCTGTTGCACATAAAATTTCATTGATTACATTTGTTTGCCGTTTGCCAGTTGCGCGTTAAATGCTTCACAGGAGTGGGTTCTCCTTATTTTCGGTTTTTCTTTTTTATGTTCTGGGCAAGGAGTGGAGTGTGTGTGTGTGTGTGTGTATGCCTAGGATCGTTTCCTGTTTACACAGGCCCAAGACCTAGGGTCCTGCCGCACGCGAACGCTAACGTAAACTCAAACACCCCGAGAATTCAGGGCCAGGGCAGGGAAGGGCCACGCAAGAGAAATACTTAACAAATAAAACGCTGTAATATATCTTTATGGTGGTGGTGGTGGTGGGGAAAATACCTAGAATTATGTGCGCCTAAAAATATTTAAAACGCTATTTATATGCTAATACCAACGAGGCAGCCAGCGAGCGAACACAGAAAGAAAAATATATTCCGGGGAAATGGAAACACGCCCCACAAAACTGCATTATGCGAGGGCGGTTGCAATGGCATTTCTTTATGTTTTTTCATTTTTTTTTTTTTTAGTTTTTCTCATTTCATTCCAACGAATAAAAAACGAACCAACAGTTTTCACTAAATCCTCATTAATTAGTAGCATTTAGGGCGGCATTTTTCCCGGCTATTTTGTGTGCAGCCACGCCCACCGCCCACCACCCATCGCACATCGCCCACCCGCTTAACGAGCCGGCGATGCGGCAGCGTTAAAGCTACTTAGCATTAGAGGCACTGCCACAGAGCCACAGAGCTCTAAAGCTCGCCCCCCCAACATAAAGCCCATGGTGCACAGTGGGCCAGTCAGCCAGCCAGCCAGTCAGCCATTTGGTAACAGGTGTTGAAAACCGGCCAATGACACATTACTCAGCACTTTTAGGTGTGTGTGGAGCCGAAAAAGCCAAATGATGCATGAAAAGAACAGGTGGCTGGCTCATTCAATGGGATTACCCAGCTCGATCGAAGAGGGGCGAGAGTGCTCTGCTGGCCAAGCCAACTAAAGTCTTTAAAGAACATAAATCAGTTAAGGCTAATTGTGGAAAAAAGTTGGGTGCAAACACACACACACACATACACACTCCTCTCTCCTGTAAAAGTTTTGAGTGTAGAAAATACTAAAAGTTTGGCCACCATGTTATTGAAGCTAAGTGAGTGGAGTGAACGAATTTTATATGAATTGAGCCAATTAATTGGAGCTTGGTAAGCTGCTGGTAAGTGGTAGCTGGGAAGAGGGCCAAAGAGTCCCTGAAGACGGAGTTTATAGTGCCAATTATTTGGATTTGGTTTGGCACAGAAAGTTGCAAACGTTTCCATTGTTTTCATTGTTTTATTTTCTTCCCTTTTTTTTTTGAAACAATGTGGGAGTTTCAACTGTTTTCCAAGAGTTTAAATCAGGCAGAAAATATTAAGCCAACAGCTTAAAATTTAAGCTTTTTAAAGTTTATCTTCAAAGAAATTAATTTTAATATATTTTGTCTATATCAAAGCCCACTGTTTCACCGTTTATTTTAGCAACTATTAGCGCGCCTGTTGGCCACCCAAAAATGTAGGCAACACAAAGAAAAAACACTGAAAGCCTCGCCGCAAAAAAATAAAGGGAAAACATTTCATATATATATATATATATATATATATAGATATACCATATAGCCAGGGAAACTCTGACCTGCACACACAGCACTACAAAAAAAGGAAAAACAAAAAAATAATACAAGTAAGAATAAAAACAACGACAGCGACTAAGACAACACTACAAATGCCATTGGACCGTCGACCGGTGGGGCATTTGCCTGCATTTAATAACGTTTAGTCTGTGTGAAAATAGAAAAAATATTTTGGGAGAAAAAAAAAGTGGGAAAAGAGGGAAAAAGAGCAGAGGAAAAGCACAGAGGGAACAAACAAAAACAAAACATTTCAAATGGTGTGTTGTATGTGTGTGTGGGAAAAGGGGGAAAATTCCTACCCTACGGGACCGTGCAACGCATTAATTTCATTCACACTTTGGAAAAAATATCTACGTACATACACATTTAAGGCAAATATGCAATAACGGCGTGTTGGAAACAATAATATTTGTCTAGGAACCCGAGACCCAGGCCCGAAGTGTGGAATGAAAAGTGGCCGAAGGCCCGAAGAACTCCGCCAGCAAACACATGACGATGCTGCAGGGGCCACTCTGGGGTTAAGGGCAAAATATGGACAAGAAGCACGCGCAGCTTGGAAAAAATTACAAGCCCTGAACACGACACAAAAAATATATATATATTTGAATATATATGAGAGAGAAAAAAATCCCTGGTCCGTGTCTGAGCTTCGAGTTTGTCGTTTGTTTAACATTTTTTGTGGAACAATAACAAAAACATCTTCAGTTAAGAGTAAAAAATGGTAGAAAAATAATAATTGCAGAGACTAAGGGCAGCCTGGGAATAAATTCTTGAAATTTAAAAAGGTTTTCCACTTTTACAAGTAAGAAAATAATTATTAAAATATCAAAAGGTTTACCACCTTAGAAAGTTTCTAAATAAATCATATTTTCATAATAGAACCATTCTGCTATTGTTTTTAATAATTGTATAATAAATTAGATAAATGGATAAATTTTCCCTTTATACCAGTCTTAGTATTTCTTGTTCAGCTCTTCCCATAAATTCAAAACTGACAACTACAATTACCCTGCTATATTTCCAAACTTTTTAGCAATTTCCATAAAACTTTGACAGAAACAAACGTAAACCCTTCTGAGGCCATTTGACGACCCCCTTTTTGTTCGTCCCCCTAAAACAAATCGCAGCCAAATGCCCAGAAATCCCCTTAGCACACACCTCTTTTTTTTACGACTGCAGATATTGAAAAGATCCCCCCAATGCCAATGCTGCAGCTGTAGTATTTTTCCCCAAAAAAAAAAAGAGGAGAGCAAACAAAGGAGTGAGGCTCTTTGTGCATTTGTCTCGCGTTGCCTTGATCCCCGGACCCATTACATTAGGGAGCTATCCACACACGCAGACAGTAGCCGCTGAACAGGAGCAGTTTTGAACACAGAAAACAGGGAGAAAAATTTTACTAAAAAGTCTGAAATGTAAAATAAATAATATGTACAGGTAAAGCTCTAAAAAAAACTTGGTCCAAGTGGAGTCGTTATTTATTAATAAAAAAAAAACTCTTACAAATTAAAGCTGTTGACATTCTGAGACCTTTTCAATATTCTTACTTGGGATGCACTCTTTAAGATGATTTTGTTTTATTATTAAAATTCTGTTAACAAATCAATCCAATTAGAGCTTATTTTATGTAAATAATTAGTGTTGCATTGTCTATGTGGACCCATTTTTATTTAACGAACTCGTAATTGGGAATTTTAATCAAATTTTGAGCTTTATTAATAACAAAGTTGATGTTTGATTATATATTCTCTTAAGAAATCTTCTATCTTGATATATAAATAATTAGTGTTCCACTTTGTATATTATTATACAAAAAAAAAAAAAAAAAAAAACAATCAAATAAAAGAATATATTTTCTCTTCATGTGTAACCCCCAACCCCAAAAAACGGGTCGTGTCACGGTGTTTGGGATTTTTCAATGTGTAAAACTACCTGTCGCTGTGCCTGGGCTGTGCGGTTGGGCTTGGGTTTGGGTAGTTCCATTCTATTCCAAATGCTACTGCTCCTGCTCCTGCTCCTGCTCCTGCTCCTGCTCCTGCTGGCTGCTACTGAAACTTGCTGGATTTTGGCCTCGCGTTGAGCCGGGCAAAACTATCTTTTAACACGCACAACGCATTATACGAGCACCTTGCATGCACACGTCGCCGCCAACAGCCGCACCGACATCCATCCATGGCACTGGCACAGGACCTGGCCAAAAAGGAATGAGGGACGAGGAGAGACGAGAGGCAGCCAGCCCAGTCAACGTATTTCCCGAGTGTTTTTCAGTCGCCACCTGAATTTCATTCCTGCAATCCCCTCGAAACCAGTGGTATATATCCCTTTCCTCAAAATTTTTCCCTGGGTTCCGACTAACGTTTTCCACTTCTTGCTCTTGGCTGACGACATTTGTTGGCTGCTCTGCTCCAGTGCCTTTCCATGGGTTTTCCTCACTTCGTTTTGAATACACTTGATGAAAAGTATATTACGTGTTCAATGGTATAAGGGAAATATAGGAATTTAAGACTTAAAAAGAAAGTATCTAGGATATTGTAGATTGTATATTTAGACTTGATATAGAGTTTAAAATTAATTTGTTATTATTAAGCAAGTTTTAAGTATAAATTCCAAGAACATAAAAAGTTCGTTCTTCCTTTTGGGAATTTTTTCTGTGCACCCTGTATAGTTCAGTTTGGTTTGGTTTGGGCTTTTCTCGCATTTGCTTTGGCTTTTCTTTTCAGTTTTTATTTCTGTTAAGTGAAATGTGCAGGAGCTGCTCTGAACCCAGAGCCAGAGTGCAGAGTGGAAAAAATATTCTGGCTGCTGCACTCGTCGTTGCTTGCTGTTCCTTAAATAAATTTTGCTTAGTTTTTGAATGGTTTTTGCACTTGAGAGGTTTATATTTTGCACTGCACTCGAGCAGACACACACACCGAAACACCAGAAAACTTCTGGCTGTCTCCTTCTGTTGAGAATCCGAGAATTAGATTTGCATCAGTTGAGTTGGCGTAAATGCGTTTCGGGGGCTATGGGGTAATCTCAGTGTGGCAGCAGCATATTTATGCCTCACTCTGGCTCAATTGCTGGGGCGTGAAGGAAATACTTTTTCAGTTTTCCTTCTTGTTTTTTTTTTTATCTGTTTCCTCACATAGTCTGCACAGGAAATAACCAGCGATTGAAATTAGAAATCAATTTCCTACTTTGATTTGGAAAACAAATTGATTCGGTTGCTAGAAATACAATTAGTCAAAAAATTCTGGTTCATCATGACAATTTAAAATTTAATTCTTGTAAAGTTTACTTCTAATCAAATCCAGATAGATCCTAATCATAGAGTTTTTAATATATTTTGCCTTGTGCATTCCTCTCGAAATTTTAACATTATTCTTGACTTTGAATTGGCCAAAAAGTTTGCGCATACATTTCAGACATTACAATGTCTAAGCGTAAAACTTTTCAAAGGGATTTTTCCGCAATCAAAGTTGAAGCCGGTCGTTGGGCATTTGACCTGTTCATTACTTTATCGAAGCAGCCCTGCTGTCGAGAGGGCTGAGATTCATTCCTGGGATGGATATCTTCATATAGAGCTGGAAAAACAGTCAGTTGCGATGACAAATTGCCTAAGCAGCACCAGAACCAGCAGCTGCAGGAGGAGCCAGTCCCACAAAATGTTGCAATTTATGCAAAGAAATGCAGCAATGCCGCCCCTTTACCCCTCAGTGTTTGGCTACTTTTTATGCGGCCGCAAACAATTCAGCTTGTATTTGTATTTTCTCGTTTTTCTTTTTGTTTTTTTTTTCCCCATTTTTTTTCGCTTTCGTTGCTGCTGAATGTTGGCCATAAATTGTTGCGCACAGTGCGTTTCGTTTGGTTTGGTTTCGTTTCGTTTTGCAGTTTGCAATTCGCAGTTTTCCAGCATATTTCAGTGAGATGCCCTTTGTTGCAGCAGCTACGGGGCTTTCATTCGCCGTCGTCGTTGTTTATGCTTTCCATTTAATACTCATACATAAATACATGTTGTATGTACAAGCATAAGTGCGATATGTACGCGTGCTGTACGGCTGGTGTAATTCATAAACAGGCAACTTGGGTGGCACAGGCGCCTCCCCAAGGGCGAAAATAGAAGAAATACGTGTGTGTTATATGGAGAATAATTTATGAAAAAATCCTGTACAATATTTAATTGATTTGGTATTTCAGAAAATGTGGTTAGGTGTTATTACAGGTATCTTAGAAGGAATAAGGTTACTAATATCGATATGTTGAGTCTGAATACTTCTAATAAATGCAGATACAGAGATATGCATGTACGTGCATATATCAAGAGGATAAATCTCAATTGATATATCAAAATAAATAGCGCGCTCAATATTATATTGAAAATATAATATTATTTGATTTATCGTAATTTTAACTATCGAAATATATCGCTTTTAACATGAAAATATCAAAAATATTCGACAAATGCTATTTAATTTATACGTCTTTTTTCGATCGTATTCCTTCGATATATACGAAGCAGACAATCGATTTACTAAAAATGTATCGCAACGTTAAAATTTGATATCCTTTTGAAAATAATCTTTTTTTTTCATATATCGATAAAGTTTCGATATGCCTGCCATCCTTAGTCTTTTCAAACGATTTTCTTAGTTTTTACTTTACCAATTTTTTTTAACAAATCACATTTATTTCTTGAAGTGCAATATTTTCCCCTTTTTATACCGCCAAAGGATCCGCTCCGCCCAGGGTGAAATGGTTATTTGGTATGCGGAGAAAACTATATTGCCCGCTCCAGTGGCATAGCCTTAGGAAGACGAGGACCTGGACCCTGGCTTGGAGGCTTCGCATATTTCGCTCAATCCACACGAGAAAACCCCACGAAACTAACAACTCCCCGGAGAGTATTTATGCGGCTGGATGGACGACGGGCAGACATATTTTTTTCCCCCCTATTTTTTTCTGTTGTTTGGTTTGCACATTCTGCGTGCGTTAACTTTTCTGCAGCACTGTATGGGTTTTCTAGCAGCAGTTGCCAACATTCCCATAGTCATCGTCATCGCCAGTCGGGGGCAAATATTTCGCATCTTTTGTCTATCTTTTGTAATAAATTTTTGTGTTTTTTCCTTCATCTCTTCATGGTCATGTAATTTGAGACGCCGAGAATGGTGAGTTTGTGTGCGTGTACATGTCAGGTAGCTAAAAGAAAAACTTCTTTTCTAATGTTCGTCATCGTCATCATAAGCTGGAAATATGGCTGATAACCTCTATTTGTGTTCTCTGCCGAAATATAGGGTATTAAGAAATTATGGCGAAACTCATAAGAAAATATATGAGAGAATTTTTAAAGTAATTAAACAACTTTATAAATTCTTTAATAAATTAAGAAGAGTTTGATACAAAGCTTCTAAAGGCTTAATTGTTGGCCTAGTTCCCTTTAATCAAAATCGAATATTTATCTATGAATAAGTCATATATTTGTACATATTAAAGAATAAATAATGTACGACTACATAAACTAACTATTAACTTACTGAAATATAAAGTAAATTCGTATTACAACATGAATACTTAAAAGTAATCAGAAAGCCAGCTCTCCACAAAAAAAAACCTCTAAACCCCACTGATTTCCTTTTAAAACGCTTTAGGGTATTGGTATTTTCATCAGGCCCATTGCTAGCTTTCCCCCGCCATCATTTTCCTTGAGTCTTTTATTATTATTTGCTGGCGGAACGTTGGCGGCAGCGGCGGCCTGTCAAACTCCATTTGCATTTGCCAAAACGTTGTCGAAAATTGTTTCTCTTCGAAAAAAGAAAAAGAGAAAAACCAAAAAATCGACTCGGAGATGGAGATGGCGGACCGTAGTCATCCATCCATCTATTTGCCTAATATATCTTCATAGTCGCCAGTTTATGGCCTGCTTGGTCCTCGTCCTGCCTATATAGCAATCTGCCGGCGGAATCTGGTGGCCGCCTCCCGCCCCCAGCCGCAGTTCCACCCCGTTTCCCACCGCCACCATAACACACTGCATCGCTTCTTCTGTCATCGTCTGTCTGCCAAATGGTTGAGATTGTAATTTTTTCGTTTTTCGAGCTTCCGTATACTAATGCGACGGCGGCCTCGGAATCGTCCACGGCCAGCCGCCTGCCTTCCCAGCTGCAGCTCGGTGCCTGTGTCTGGACGGGAGGGGAGACGCCGCTGCTGCTTTGTTTGTGCCTCATATTTACGACTGGTCCCAGGTCCAGGCGAAGGATAGAAGCTGCTACTGGGAAGGCTTATGCACTGAGCTTTAAATCTTAGATTACATGTTAGTTCTTTTCTTGAAAATTTATTTTCAATGTATTTTAAACCTATAAGGTTGAAATAAACTCCGCTTCAAAATGTGCAAAAAAAGACCTAGATTTTCTCTCGTTTCAATATTATTTTGAATTCCTCTCCTGATTTAATAACATTTTTCTCGCAGTGTCTCCTACAGAACTCACATTCGCACTCGTCGAGTATCTCATGCCATCATCTTTTAAACGACAGCGGCGGCAATTCCTCAAGTGTTTTGGCTGCTGGTCGTCGCTCCACTTGAAAATTTGGCATCAAATGTCAGCGTCAGGAGGCCAGGCCAGGCCAGGCGGCCGTCGTCGTTTTGTCGTTTTGCATTTGATTTTCACTAGTTCTCAGCTCTCAGCTCTCAGCTCTCAGCTCTTGGTCCCGGTCCTCAGACCGGCTCTTCCCACCCTCGAGAGGTCGTCTGTCCATCGGATTTAAATGAGTTTTTCAAATACTTGTGCACGTACGGGCTGAATTTGAACGGTAGTCGGTCGCTGGTCGCTGGTCGTCGGTCGTCGGCAACATCAACAACTTTCTTTTATTCCTTTATCTCACAGCGAATGGATGCGATATATATACGCCTTCTGGCACGCACTGACATTTCCTCTATTTGGGTTTCTATTCAAACTTCAAGACCCAACCAGAACCAGAAACAGAAACCAGAATCAGAACAGAAAACTCAACTCTAACTCGGTCTCTGCCTCTGTCTCTGGCTCTCAATTGAATTCATGCTCTGTCATTTTTAATGAATCACTTAATTGTCGTCCAAGTTGGGTGGACGTCGAGTGTTCAAGAGTTTCTCTGGATTCGATTTGGATTTTGGTTGTGAAGGGTAAGAGTGGAAAATATATATATGAAGAGAATATAGAGGGAGGAAGCGACTTCACAGGCTGCCAAAACATTCAAGAAATCTGAGAAGCCAAGATGTTTCGCTCGAAATGAAGTTGCAATGATCCGAAAAGTGGAGTTTTGATGAGGGATATTCTCGGTGATCTGTGATCTGTTGGCCCGGGAAAACGATCTTTTGATGGGCTTCAGTTTTTCACAGTTGATTGAAAGGCGAGTGAAAAAGAGATGTTTGAAGTTGAGTATTCAAATTTAAATTGTATTACAGAAAAATTATGTTAATTCAAAATTAAATCTCCTTTCATTTACTGTCCACTTTTTTTATTTCCGCAACAAGTTCTTAAAATTCATCAAAAATTTGAGAGTTATTTGTAAAGCATAAACGAACTCGTTAAATGCTGCCTGCTTTTATTTCCAACCGAAACTCCTTTACAATCAACACCTTTTCTGCCACTAAATGTACGTTCGAGACCAACTCCAGTGGTCTATAAAAACTCCAGAAAAAAAAAGAAAACCCCCCGAACTAAATTCCCGAAAAAACCCATTCCCATTGCCATTCCCATTCCCCTGGGAGAGAACATTGCAACTCCATCAAAACGGCTCTCGCACCACATGAAATTACTCATAAAAATGCGACCCGAAAAAAGAAAAGAAAATAAAGAAAAGCAAAAGAAAAGTACATTTGCCAGCACAAGTGAAGTGTCTCTCGGCTGTCGTTTGACGTCAACATACAAATCTCTCTCTCTGGGCTGGAGATGCTGGGGAGTTGAAAGTGTTTTTACCCATTTTTGGCAGGGACACCGGACTTCGGAGTACGAGGTCTTGCCTCGCCTCATCGTTTGCCGGCGGCTTCTAACAAATTTAAATTGTTTTCAACTTAATTTTCGGGGACCCAGTTATCATGGCCAAGTGTGTGCATCTTCATCAAGAGAGTGCTGTGCTGGGCTTCTTTAACAAGGCCGCCACACACATTCCGAGTTCACTACACTTGAAATACATAAGGAAACTAAGGAGTTTTCTAAGCTGGAAAGATATAAATTTTGTTATCTAAAGAAAACCTGCTCAAAGGACCAGCAATCCGGCTCGAAGGACTATTTAACAACTGTGTAAGCAGGGTGAAGACTTATAAAAGATATATTTATATATACAATTTAAAGGTTTTTTAAGACTGAACATATTTTTGTAATTTTTATAGAAAACCTGCCCAAAGGACCAATAAATAACTGTGTCTATGAATGACGATTTATGGCGGCAGTGCTGTGATTGCCCATTCAAAAAAATTAATTCGAAATGTAGTTTACACGAAACCAATCATTTAGCAAGGGCTAAGCGAAAGAAAACTATAAAGTAAGAATAAAAAGCTTCTCCTGATTTTATTTCTTGAAATTTACTCTAAAATATCTCATAGTTATCACAAAATCTCTTCACTTTCCACACAAACTTTTATTGTCTTAATTAACTTATAATTTATTGTACCAATTTCCACATTTTTATGAGCCTTTCTTTTTGCTGACTGCATTTGAGAGTCTTTAGGAAAGCATAAACAAATGAAATGAGGCAGGCAAATATATTTCAAACGGAGCATGGCCGCCGAGAAGCCTGCCGCCGCCGTGGCATCTTCATCATTTTCCACGCATGATTCGGCATAAAATTTCGTTCACACCATTTAATTTTTTTTTCTTGCTCCGAATATAGAAAAATATATATATATACGGGCAGGCAGGCAGGGCAGGACAGGCCGACTGAGAGATGGTCGAGTGCTATATTGTTGACATTTTGGGCTCAACACTCGATACTTGTGGCACACGCATGAGCAAATTGTGTGAATTATAGTCGGGCTCCTCTTGGTATTTATGGGATCTCTGGGATCGGATCGGCATAGTTTTCGAAGAGTGAGAGGACATATGTGGGCATGACACTCATTTCGTAGAGGTTGGAGAAGTCAGCCGCTAATTAAGTGCAGCCAAACATGACTTTTTATAACTTGAATTTATGGTGATTTTATGGCCGCCCAACTCCTAGGGGAGCTGAGCTGCTGCTGCTCGTACTCCTCCTTGGCTTGGCTTGAGATCAATCAGCGAGGCGATATATTTGATATGTAATTAAGACAAACGTAACTGTTTATATATATGAGTATATGAGGAATACCATATATCACCCCGTCAGCGGCTCACATCTGAGGTTCTCTTTTGGGATTCGTTGTAAAGCCATGAAGTTTTTTTGATTGAGTTTTACGGCCTCCAACACTGAGGCAAGTTGCATATGATTAGAGAAGGCAGCAAGAACCGGTGGGAACTATGGAGCCAGTGGGGAGTTCGTTCACAGAAGTTCCAGAATCCATAACCACAGAGCTTTTCCGTGCAGTTTTGATTAGACTTCTGCCTGCATAAATTTATGTTTGCTTTAACTTTCTTGGCTCTTTCCTCTTTCGTTTTTTGATTTTAGATTTTTTGTATATTTTTAGTTTGCTCTTTTAATTAGCATCTCTAGACTTGACTGCACTTCTTTTCGACTCTCTCTATGAATTTTATTTTTTTTGGAAATCCCGCTGTTTGAAAGTGACAGCTGAAAGTCCACACATTCCATTAGTCTGTCAAAAATCGTGGGCAAAGTTCTTGGCGGCTCTTTCAATTAGCATAAATACAGAAATAACTGAGCTAGCCGGCTGGCATTTTCCTATGCGACATTTTAGAGGTAATTTTAAATGGGAAAAATAAACGAAAGTTAATTTAATTAGCCAACAATTTTGATGGTTGAAAAAAGCCATTTTGCTGACATTTTTTTTTTTTGTAATTAGTTTTTACATTTTACATTACAATTTTTACACCTGGCGATATTTAATTTCCAATGAAAATAAGGAGCAAATTAAATTTGATTAAAACATATACAAAATCTAATATTTGCCTGTGAAAAATTATGGCCCATATTCAGAGCTGCTTTTTCAGGCCAACAAAGCATATTTTGCATAAATTAAAGACAGATTTGATTTTGAAACAAACAAAAAATATTTAATTGATTATGCAAATATAGCTTTTATTATTTATATATAGATGCTTTTTCCCCTAAACTAGGTCTTATTTATGTTTTGATTCCCAATTTCCCAGCCGCATTATTTATGATGAAATCCATTAATTTATTCATTCTATAAAAAGAATAAATCCAAGCAAATGTTTGCTAAATTTCACTCTCTGCTAAGCAATTTTGTTTGAATTCCAACCATTCAATTTGTGATGTGGCAAATGCAATGGCAATTTCAATTGCTAGCCGGCTGCTTAATTCGTTTCAGTTCACTCTGTCGCGCTTTAAGCGGCAAATTTAATTCCAATTTAATTCGAGCCTAATCCATGGCGCCGCCAGAGCCAAGAAAGAAGCATTTCCCAAGCATAATCCCCTGGCTCTGCCCTACTTAGAATAATTTGAAAACTTTAAGCAGCAACTTTTTACCAGCGAATGCAGCTGTGACGCGATTGCTTCGGGGCAGGGAATCGCCGGATGGGTGGCGGCCATCAGTGTTGCCATGGATTACAAAAAATAATAGCCAACTATAAGGTATTAAAGAAAATGAAAGGAAAGTGGAAGGATTTTCTCAAGGTAGCTGACATACTTTCGGTCTCAGAAATAAGTATTTATTTGGGGAAAAAAATAATTAAGTAAACAAGAAAGAAATGAAATCTCTGACTTTATATTTAAGCCAGTAAAATTTGTAAATCTTTTTCTTAATTAATGTTTCTAACTTGATTTACATTTTTAAAATGATTCTTCAATATAATTTAGAGATATGAGCAATCTTTTACAAGTAAGAAAGATATTTTATCATATATCAAAATATCAAAATTAGCCTAAATTGCTCTCTCAAACAGTTTTTGTATTTATTTCCCATTAAAAGTAAGGAGTTTCTTTACAAATTTATCTGCATAAAGCTTTTTAGTTGCTATAACTTTGCTCAAATAATTTTAAACTTAAAAAATATATTTGAATAGTCTAAAATTCCTTACAAAAACCGCCATAAAACCCCCAAATTGGCAACACATTTCGCTACAGAGAGTCCGCTCATAGAGTAATTTTATCTGGCCAAAGTTGTGGACACTGGCATGGATCATCTTGGGTCTGTGGGCCAGTTTATGCCTACGGTTATCACATCATTATTCAAGCATCAACTGCTGGTTTTTTTCTTCCTTTTTCTCATTTTCTTGAAGCATTTTTCCATCGCTTTTCCGTGGGCCTTTGTCAAAGCCAAAAACTTAAGTTAAGCCACTTGAGCGACATTGTTGAAATCGGTAATTTGCCTGCCTTCCTCTCATCGTCGTCGATTCGGTTCGCGGGAGTTCCCCCTCCTCAGAGCCCTGTTCTTCGCTGTGTATCTACCAGCTTGGCCATAAAAAAACGCGATGAAAACGGGCGAACGACGAAGACGGCTAACGACTTGAAAATCCTTATTAATCACAGAGAGTCCCAGGGTCCAAGAGTCCGAGAGTCTCCCAGTCCGGTCTTGGCCATAAAAAGTCAATGCTGCCACTGATAAGCAAACCGGCGACATGGCCAACACAACATCGGAGAGCAACACAGAGCCACAGAGTCACCAAATAAAGGCAGGCCTCCTCCTTCTTTCCTTCCACAACTCACTTTTCAATTAATTAATCCAACAACATTCCAGCACTATTATCTTGGCATATCTCAAATATTTCCTTTAATTACGCCAAGCGGTGAGGAGGAGCAAAAAAGGAACCCAAGACTGGCCAAGAGTGTTTGCAGGCAACAACAACAAAAATCTGACACCTCGAACAATCAATACATCATCATAAGTGCGGCATGCAAAAAAAAAAAAAAAAAATACAATAAAAAACTCGAAGAAGAAAATCAGGCAGTAAAAAAGGAGTATGGAAAAAATAAGTAACAGACACGCACACACAATTACAGGCACGATCCGAGGCAAGGACTGGGCCAACTCCGTCTTCGGCGTCGCCGTCGCCATCGCCTTCTAATGTACAAAAAAAATTTATGCCATTCAAAATTAGCAAAGTGTTATCTAAACGCATAAATTACATGCACGTACAGAGTGGGCAAAATGGGTGGCTGCAAGGGGGGGACTTTTCTTCTCCCGGTTGCATGCAAATTGCCAGCGAGGAGCCTCCTCCTGCTCCACCTCCTCACATGCTGCCACAGGATACGCGAGGGGGAAGGGTGTGTGTGAGAGTGTGCGATAAGTTGAAAGACATTTTGCTGAAGAAGCTGCCACAGCAGCCAACTAGTTACTATGCATTCACAGTGGAGGTTTACGAAATAGGTCTCTTTTCAAAAATATAACAAATAAATAAAAATACAAATTAACAACAAATAAATATATAAGAACTAAAAAAAAATGTATAGGTATAAAAACTGGACATTAAACTATGTCTAAAATACAAAAAAACGTTTAGCATTTATATTTATTTGATTAGTCAAGAATTAAATAATGATGATGGCACTAGTCCAAGGTATTTGGGATTTTCTTTTAGGCAAATTCATGTAACTTTTGGCACTACAAAAAAATAAATTTTAATTTCTAGTAGATTTTTCAGGAAGATTTCATTAAAGAAGTTAAAAAAGACAAATTTTCTTTATTTAACTGACCACAACTGTTAAACCTGAGTGTGTATTTGTGCGGCAATGCGGCATAAACGATGCCAACAACTGATTGTGACGTGAACTAAGCTCGTAATGAAAGCATATATACAAGTCGGCCAGGCCAGGCCAGGGCAGAAACTGAACGGAATAAGACCGAACCGAACCGAACCGAACTGAACTGAGCAGAACAGCAGAGAGGAGCCGTAAAGATACTTGGCCAATAGAGTCGACCATCTTTCTCCTGCACAGCTTCTTGACCAAGATGACAACGTGGCCATGGCGCTGCTGTGTGCCAATTGCCTATCGCCGTCATGTGAAGATGTCCCAACAGTGCGGAAAATAAAGGAGGAAAGTGTGAAATATCTGTTAGGGAAATAAGTAGAAAATTTATTAAATACAAATATTCACTAAGTCAAAAAATCAATATATATGTATAAAAGGAATCTTAAGACTCTTTCTAATATAAGCTTCTCTTAACAATTCATACGATTAAAGCACGTTTTGCTTTACAAATCTCATTAAATGAATACAATAATCCCCTTCTAATTGAATAATTTAGCCAATTAACCCACTGTGGCCCACGCAACAACCGTGGCCTGGCTTGGCTGTTCATTCGCTGCCACCAAAGCAATCTTGCAACGCAGCAGCAGTTCTTCCAGTTCTCCTCCAGAGGCAGAGCGAAACCGAGACACACTGGGACTCTTTGGGATTCAACTCTGGGACAAGACTCCAACAGCTCTTGACTTGCCAATGCGACTTGGAGTTGGACTTGGACTTGGTCTCCAGTCTGCTGTGGATTCGCGACTTTTGCGATGGCACGACTTTGGCGAAATAAGATATAAGCACGACATAAATGGTACTTTATATCTGCAAGATATTATTTTTCCAAACATACACACACAGAAGGTTTATGATTTTTTCTAGATATTTTGTCATCTTTATTATCAGCAGAAGGCGCAGAGCAGAGCAGAGCCGAACCGCAATGGCAATGGCAAAGGCAATGGCCAAGGCATAAAGTAACCAAATAAGCACAAGCGGCAGCTGAAGATGTGGCTAACCGGTGTCATGGGAAGAGGCCAAGGAAAATAATATAGGAAATACTGGTACATAGGTACAAAGCCAAGAACAAGGATGGCTGCGTGGAGAATTGGCCAGAATCGAATGCCAAAAGCAGAGCAGACAGAAGGAGACAGAGCCAAAGACAGAGCTAGAGCCAGGTGAGTGTCAGGCCGAAAGGCAGGAAGCAAAGCCAACTGCAGCACTTGACCAGAGTCTTGCGATTCTGGAGACGACACCACAATGGGACTTTGGTAAAGAAGGGAGTGGAACCTGGGGGTTGCCTCCATGGGAATAGGAGCAGTTGCGTTGCGTACTTTGCACTTGACCACACCACTTGCAGTTGGGTTTACCTTACCTTAACCTGACCCCTTTCTACCTTCCTACCTACTTTTCTTCCTTTCTTGCCTCCTTCCATGGTGCGTCATATTTACGGTTTGGCCCAACACATAAACAACATTATTTTGCCACCCCATGACAAAGGCGGCCCCCTGTCATAAACTAGTTTCACACACATCTATATCTATATATGCAGAGAGAGGAAAATTTAAGGGAAACACCTCTTAAACTTAATAATTTTGTTGAGGAAACATTTATAGTTTAAAGAAAGTCTAAGAAAGTACTAGAAATGTTAAGTAATTATAGTCTAACTTTGTTTAAACTTTTGCTTAAATATGATAATTTAACAATTTAGATACAGAACACTTTTAGAGGCTTTAAAAAACTATTTAAAATTTTAATATTGTCCCTAAAGTCTGCCTCATATTTTCCATAGTTATTCCTTTCAGTGCTTATTTTTCTTCTGGGTACTTTGTCTTGGAACTATATTAATGCGTGAGCACACACAGCTTGGCTACCAAGCACAGTTCTCCACCTCTGCCCATCTTCTTCGAGGGTTTTTCTACACTCACATACTCCAAATATCTATATATATAGATATTTTCGTATATATGTTTAACAAAAGGCGCCGTCCAGGGCATTGAGGCTTTGCTTCTTTGTTGTTGACTTAGGCCCACGCCAAAGAGCCCGAACCCGAGCCGGAGCCGGAGCCGGAGACGGAGCTAGAAAGGCTTCTTCCTCCATAGAGTCCGAGCATAAAAAACCACAAAAACCAGAGCTGGCATATTGCCGCTATTGTCTTTTATAGTTTCCTGGAACATTTGCCGCTTCGGCTTCCCATCTCGAACCACAGAGGCACCACCGACCGCTGCCACTGTGGTGGTGCAATTCTTGGGCCCCGGAGAGCTTTCCTCCTCGTATATATACATATATATATATTGTATGACTCCTCGTGTGTTATATGTCTTCGCGGTCGCCATCGAAGCAGTTGGGGGCATCTCTATTGCCGTATTCTTTAAATATGATTTAAAACTTTACCGCAGACATTTGCCAACTGTAATGTGACCTAGTTAGGGGTGCAGGCAAGTGTGGGTCGAATTACGACAGAGGAGGGGAGGTGGGAGGTGGGAGCGAGGTCTATTGTATAACAAAACAATAAAAGAAAAAGTTTTTTATATAGACAACATCTTGGCAATAGCAAAGGCAACTTTTTTTTATCGGGAAAAAACTTGAGCCCCCATAAACTATAACTTGACTAAATTACCTGTTTTAAAATAAATGAGTTATAAAAAAATTTATTGTTAATCAAATTAAGCTATATAATTTATTTGTTAATAAAAAAGTGATTTAAGTAAATATTAAATATTGCAGTTATTGCATTTTATTGCAGTTATATTATAAACGCATTTAAATATTTATTGAGAAGCAATTTGTCAAGTAAAATTTAAGGTAATTATATTGAAAAATAGTTTGATATTTGTTTCTTCAAGGAAAGTTAGTTTTTTTGTATGTCTTTTATAAATGAATGGCATTGTTTATAATTAATTATGTTGAAAACAGTTTCATATTTGTTTCTCTAAAGGAAGTTCCTTTAATTTACGAGACTAAGGTTTCAATATATAATTTTTAGTTTGTAGAGCATTTTCCCCATAAAATTGATTTAATCACATTCAAATTAGTTTATGTTCACGATCGCCAGCTAAGCTCTTTCAATTTTATATACAAAATAAATTCCTCTAATAAAGTAAATCGTATATCAGTTTGACAGTTAAACTTCCTCCACATGTGACTGATTTAATTACCTCAAACTTAAACACTCCAGCCCCAATGACATTCACTTTTATTCAATATAAAAACAGATATAGTATATATATATATTCAGACCCATGTGAAAGTGTCGTGGCAAAACCAAAAGAAATCAATAAAATCAGCAGAGACTCGGGGGTATATATTGGGTTTTATGCCAATAGGCCAAATCTGATTTCCCATTAGAGCACAGTGGGCTTCCTCGCATTTAGTAGCTTCATTCATCTGCAATCATAAACTGCACAATGGGGTAGCTTCGCTCCAAGACTCAATCTGCTACGGGGAGTCCACTTTAATGTGCCACATCAAAACTTAACGACAACACCTACTCCAGTTTGTTTTATGGCGTCTACAAAAAAGAAACAAAAGACCAACAAGACCGACGACCGACAAGGAGACCAATTTTCTGGCCGGCTAGCTTTTCTGCATTTCTGATGCCCTGGAACCGTGCCAAATGGCAAATATGGACAGCTCATAATTTTACACAATTGTTGCCCCCAAAAACTTATGAAACATGCATGATGTTCGGTCTCGTCTCCTCCCAAAAAAAAAAAAAAAAAACACAACCAACAAATTACGACGGCAGCAAAAGGCACTTGAAAGCTGGAGGGAGGAAAAAAACACTACAAAAAACGAGAGAAAATACTTGAGCGGGTATCATTAAAAAAGCGCAAAACCCCTTTAAAAAAAAAAACACCAAAACCAAAACCCACGAATCCCTCTGTTTCCCTCTCTCCTCACTGCAGCGGCGTAACGAATTTTTATTTGGCTTTTTTCTCTCTTCTGGCCAAAAGGCCCAGGCAGAAGAAAAGGCAGATAATACAGTTGATAATAATCCTCAGCAATGTAACTCAATCTCGGCTTCTAAGTCCTCGGCCAATGCGATACGCAAGCGGTGGGACACGATGTGGGGAGTGGAGAAAGGAGTGCACACAAAACGCTAAAGTGCACCAGAAAAAAAACAGGTAAAATGGTAATTCTGGTACAAAAAGAACGACTATAAGATGCTCTTTTTGGTTTTAAAATAGGCTTTAAATAAAATAATTCTAGTTTGGAACAACATTTTATATAACCCATCTTAAGGCTGCTCTCACAGAAAGGTTTTTCCTTAAAAATCCCAATAGTTTCCTTAAAGAAATCAAGGAATCTTTTGCATCATATCAACTTCTATTGCTATTCTTATAATTCCTTTCCTTTTATATTGTGTTATATTATATATATATATATATATTATATTATATATTTCTCATTTCAAAAGCACATCCCTAGTCACCTAAACAAAATCACTCCAAAATGTAAACCCAAAGCATTGGCATTGGCTAAAATAATGTGCATGAATGATGAAATGCAGCGAAGGCTGCCAAAGAAGCGGCGCTCAGCCAAGATGCAAGCGGCAAACACAGGTAACATAGTTAAGGTAAAGGGGGGAGAGAGACAGGTAAGACAAAAGGTAAAGGGGAAGGGGAGTTTGGTGGTTATACTGTTCTCTGGCTTTTGGACAATGGTACCGGCCTGCTATTAACGTCCAGCGCACACATGAAACAAGATATTTGTACCCAGTACCCGATGAAGTATACTTCTTCGTGGCTCTTAAGTCGATGCTATTATTGCCCAGCAATACCTGGGACGGTGACTTCTACCGGGGATCTGCTCCGCCACTCTGTTTGGAACGTTGGAGGAGACTCTGGACGAGACTCTGAGGCAGAAGGCAGAAGTCTGTTGCAAGACACCGGAACGGGTTTGTCAGTTTGACTTTGACTCCTCGCTGGCCGGCAAGTTTTCGTGATGCACAGAGAGAAAAAAATAAAGAGCAACTTACATAGTGAGAAATAAAATATATTTTAGACATTTGTAAATATTTAAGTTTGTTTAAAAGACAAATCTGCACGCAATATGTGGTTCTAGATCTAAGTTATTAAGTGTTTTTTAAAATTAGCTCAATTTTCACTAAAATTCCCAACTTATTCTAGCCCGAATCTACATATATGTATAATATATATATTAAAATCAACAAAATGTCGAAATTCGTAAAAATTTGGGTTTTCTTGCCTTAAAAATCAATTTCTGACTTTTTCTATATTTAAAATTTCGATGAACTTTATAATGTACAATTTTAATTGCAAATTTTGATAGAATTTTCATTCCACATTTTCCTTGTAATTTACATCACTATTCCTTATATAATTACACACTTTTCCTGAGTGTAAGGATGGCACTCTGGGTGCTGCCTTCCCGCAGTTTCATTTTGGGTCTTCTTTTTCCCTTTTTCCCCGAGCTGTGTTCATCTTTGCCTTGGTTTTTCTCTTATTTTTTTCTGGTTCCTACAAAACGACACACGCTGCATGCGGTGGGGTCCCCGTGTGGTGAGATACTGGGACCGAAAAGGTAAAGACCGAGCCGGGTCCGAATACCGGACCCGGGGAGCGACAGACCGACCAACCGGTGTGAGTAATAGGCGGCGTTGCCGTTGTAGTAAATGAGCTTACCAGGTGATACCAAAACACAAAAGAAATTATAGTAATCAAATCATTTTTATGTTAAATTATGATCGACAGCAGGCAGGCGATGCGAAGCGGAGAATGGAGACCCTCTCTCTGTGGATGTATCTTTGTGCCTTTTGTATCTCTGAGGCAGTCGTAGTGGGCTTTTAATGAAACTTTATACTAAATAGCAAATTGTTGTAGCTTTATGTGTGTGGTAGGTTGTTCACTGGTGTGGCTGCAGCTCTCTGGCCACGGCTAATTATCTTTTGGATTGCAACAAGTTTATTAATGTTTATGTGCTGGTATAGAGAGGTATAGGAGGCCTGACTGGGAAGCGGACTCCGGCTCTCAGGTTGGTTCGTGGCTAAAATTTATTGTTGCAGTGCTTCATTGAGGCGCGGCGGCTGTGGCAGCGCGATTTTTAAAAGGTTTCAATGAACATTTATTATGATTGCAGGCCGCCCGGCCGCCTGGCCTCACTGCGAGGCGAAGAGCGAGTCTTTTGCTAATAATAAACATGTACACATAGTTGTTGCTGGCTAATATATCAACGTTGTTTTCTTGTTCTTTTTTTTTTTTTTTGTATTTCTGGAGCCCCAACAATATAAATGCTCCCATGCTCGTGCTCTCCGTGTATGTTAGCGCCCGATCTCTTTGGCCTGTTAATAGTTTGCACAAAGTCTGCACTTTGCCAGTGTTTATTCATTGTGCCAAATCCATAAATCATGGGAATTATGTTTATTCGACTGGGAACACCCAGCAGCAGCAGCAAAGGCGGCTCAGTGCAAGTGCTGTTTCAGTTGCAGTTTTTCATCTTAATGAAAATGTTCAAATAAAAACTCAACTCTGGCAATATAAATCAATGGTTATAATAGAGAAGCACAGGCGACACGACACATGCACATAATCCGGTTGCCGTTCTGAGTAGATTTTAATTAAATTTTTCGGTTTATGTGTTTGTGATTTAGAGCGCGGCAAATATGAAAAGGTTTTTTGCAGTTAATTCCTTTAGTTTATTTTTTCTATTTATTTGAGGCGATGACACCGGCATTCAATTTGAACAGCAATCAGTCAATTAAATGCGAGCTTCAGCCTTTGCCATTCATGGTAAATGGGTTAAAATATCTTTGAGTTATTAACTCTAGAGTGTTGAATGTTGATTGGTAGGCCAAGAAACTATAATTGCAGCCGAGAATCTTGAGATGGTGTGTCTTGAGTTAAATGCGATTAATAGAAAGCCTTGAAGAGCTATGAGTTTCAATTGAAAACAGAAAAAACAGACTATATTTCAGCTGAAAGCTCAAATAAATCAATGGAACGTATCCCTAATTTTTTTTTAATTAATCGTAACAGAACTTGGGATATCCCCTTAATATATCGAGAGATATTATAGAAGGAAAGCCATTTTGCGGTAAATATATTATCGGAAATATTTTTAGAACGAAATTTTAAATATCGAACAAATATTTTTTTATCGATTATATTTAAATTGCATTTAAAGCAAACTTTTTGACTAATTTCTATATTAGTTTATCCAAAAACTAGTTAAAACTAAGCTTAGCCTCTTCTCTATAACAGTTTGACTCATAAATTATATTTATCGAGCAACGTTAAAATATCGATTTATATATCGATGAAGGGGAAATGTTCTATCAGAACCTTAAATATCGCCCAAAGCTAATAATTTGTCCAAGCAAAGTATTTAAATTAATTTATTCAAATAAGACAAACTAATTAATTTCAAACAAAAATATAAAATAATTTGTAAAAAAAATCTTATTTAGATTTTATAGAAAATAAACTCAAATGGAAAAAAATTTCCTGTACAAAAATAATCAAATTAATCAATATAAACACAGAAAAATTTAATTAATTTCCTTAGCCCCTAATGTACGAAAATATTTCTGCAAGTTAACACATAAATCATAAAATAACACGTCAAATTAACTGCAGGAGTGAAAAGTCAAGCCCCAACAACCTGGTAATTAAATATTGTTGAACCATTTTATGAGCACTCTCTCCATCCTTTTGTTGTCCTCCAGCATCATAGCAAATTAATTTGCGAAAATGGTTGATGAATTTCACATAAAATTGTACAAACAAAACCTTGACATCCAAATATAGAGGCCCGGCTCCATGTCACTTGTTCACATAAAATTTTAAATTGATTTTGCCGTTAGCTGTTAGCCGTCAGCCTTCGGCCTGCAGTTGGTTAGGAAAAATCCGTTCGAGCACTTACATCTGCAAATAAAGAAGAGAGAAAATTGGAAACTTAATTAGTTAAATTCACAAACAAAGGCAAACACACAAATGCAAACACACAGATGAATGAAAAAGAGACTCGCCTCTCCTCGAGCGAGAGCCAGTTAGCAGATGAAGACAAATAAAAGTGAAGTGAATTGAATTGAATTGAAGTCAAGTCGAGTAGAGTCCAGAGTCGAGTCGAGTCCAGAGTCCATAGTCTCCCGTCCAGTGTCAGGTGGAAAAGTGAGGAGCTGGAGTGAAAATATATCTGCTAGTGCTGCTGCGGATAAGGACCAATGGAGATGCTTGAGATACTTGTGTTCTTGTTGTGCTGTGAATCCCCCTGAGAGAGTGCAAAAGGATGCAAGCCATCACGTAGTTGTTTGGCATGTGACATCCTCGCACTCGCACTTGCACTCACACACAATTGCCAGACATTTTAATGGCTAATTAAATTGAAACAGAGCATTGCATTTTACCCCAACAGCCACCCAGGCGCATGTCTTCTTACCCGTTTTCTATTATTTTTCTCTTTTTTTTGTTCCTGTTTTATGTTTGTTTTTTGCAATGACACAATTACAAATTGCCATTCACAGGTGCAATAGTTGTTTAGCTTGGGAAATGGTAAATGGCAAATAGTCAGGGATCTTGAAATAGAAAGAGGGCGCTAAAGATAATGAATCGAATGACAGGAATCCCGACTAATTAGGTAAAAGAGCGGGTCCAGGTGCAGTTGGAATTTTATCATTCATTAAATACACACAAAGAGGAAAACGTTGTCGTTTGAGTGGAAAATAAAAAACAATCTAGGAGTAAAAAATACTAAATAGAGCAAATATTTAAGATGGGCTATTAAATACTTCTTAGTTAAATCTTGCTTAAATCATTAATTTTCTTGGCCTGCAATCTCTTAACAATTTCCTTTATATTTATTACAATTTTATCCTTTTTTATGTATTAGAAAATACTCTTGGATAAACCCATTTTCTAAAAACTATAAACGTTATCTTGAAACCCCTTTGACAGTTCACTCTTCTTGATTTGATTTTATGTTTAAATACATAAACCATAAAAAGGCTATATTTTTATTCTAAAACATAAATGCTATCAGTAATCTTTATTCCAGCCAAGCTGTAAATATTTTTCAATTTGCTGCAAAAATATTTCTAGCAGGCTTTTTAACGCTTTTTATTAGCCAACAAAGGAAATGCCAAAGATATCAAGACCATAAGATACTGCCAACCAAATGGTTAATAACTTTAACGAGTCATTCATTCATAAATTCAGCGCTTGATAGTGTTCCCAGTTTATTAAGTTAAATCATTTCAGGAATCATAAAAGTGTTCTTAATGCCACACACAAGGACAGACAGACAGAGTCGGGTAGAAAACCACCGAAATAATCAATAAATTGTTGACTTTATTATGAGACTTAATATTCAGAGTCTATAACGAATTAAATTGACCGAAAAGCCGGGGTTAACCATCCCGTCGGTTCGGTTCATCTTCAAAGTGAATAAACTCGAGTGTGTGTTGCCTGGTTTCTCGCCTTCGAAAATTGCTAAATTGTTTCCCAAGAAGCCGCCGCCTGCCTATCTTTTTCTGGTTTTGGACAACAGGAAATCGCTGGAAGCCTCCGAATTTTCGGTAGATTCTAATACAGAATGCGCTAACACCTTTGGGTTACCCCCATCCTCTCTCTCCTCTGACTCTTTTTTTCTAATCTCCTCTCCTGGTCTCTGGCCTGTATCTCTGCTGGACATGTGAGAAATGTTGCGCATGTTCGGACAACTTTTTGCACGATAATTAAATATTTTTAATTGCTGCCATGCACAGAATGCTGGAGCCACCGCCGCAGCCGCTGCTGCACACAGAATGCACTGAAGCAAGCTAACCTCCTCCTTTTGCAAAAATTATTTCCATAAAAGTGCAAATCATTAAATCTTTAGCCGCAGGAACATAGCTCTAATATTTGCCAGAAGAAACCATTCGAGCGCATGTATCTACCAGATGCAGAATGTTTCTTTCCTCGTATTTCATACTCCTCTCTCTCTCTCTCTCTCTATCACTCTCTGTGTGTCTCTGTTTCTGTCTCTGCTGCCTTTCCACAAAATCTGGCTTGCATTTTCGGATATATCAGAGATTTAGTGGCTCGGAGGAGTGGACAGAATTAAGGCGCAGTCGCAGTGCCACTGGCAATCAGTGGTGTTAATTTGGCTGCTTTTTAACAGGGATTTTCTTTTACAAATTATTATAGTAAAATAAATAAATGTAAATAAATAAATGTATTTTTATTTATAAATAAATGTATTTTTATTTCCTAAGCTTTCTAGAAAGACTTAAAATAAATCGAAGCCGTTTTATACAAACTTCTAAAGCTTGATATATCTTTGTAAAGCAAAATAACTTCATTTAAGCTTGTTATGTTTAAAAAATAAAATATTTTATATAGAAGACTTCTGCAACATATTTAAAAAACATATTTTATCATGTTTTTTAGTAATATTTTAGCTACTTTTTGTATAAAAATTCATTGGCCAACACTGCTGTCAGCTAAAAACACGAAGCTGCTGCTGCTGTAGAAGTAGAACTTTGTGTGTGGAGTTGTTTTGTTTGTTTTTGGCTCTGCCATAAAGCTGAAGCCAGTTTTGTTTTTAAGCATACATCGCACACACACAAACACTCACAGAATAAGATCCCCTCTTAACCCATGCTTAACCAGACTCGTTTCATCCTACTCTCTATGGCTTCCTTGCAGCACAGTTGCAGTTGCACTCCGAAGTTGCACTTAATGCATTTTTCAGTAGGTGCTTTTTTCATGAAAATATTTCGTGAAATTATAACGTGCTCGACTCTTAGTGGCCAGCTGTGTAGCTACTTTCTGGCCACGGTGTAATCGTATTTATAAGATACAGTTTTGCTTTTGTCAAAGCCACTTTTTCCGGAGCTTGGCATATTTAGTAGAGTGCGTGTGTGGATGGATTTTCTTTTGTGTGTGCAGAAGCTTATGGCTACTTCAAGAGAGCTCTGACTGTCCCCAGTAGCCGGTAGTGATCTTGGAAAGTGATTCATAAATGAGTTTGCGTAGGTGTGAAAACTACAGGTATGCTAATGAAGCTGTAGAGGCATGGGAAAGAATTTTATTTAACAGACAGAGTGAGAAAATCTAGATAGGTAGTCATTGATTTTGGTTATTTCTTTGGGGGGCTTTGGGTTGTAAATTATTTTTGTGTGATTTTAAATGAGAGAAAGCTGAAAATATGTTTTTAAAAGGAAAATTGGGATGAAGACCTCAAAGTTAATTTAGTTTCTAGTGTTTAGTAGTTTCATGGTAGTTGATTATTATTTATTTTTTAGGAATTGTTACAATTGGACAATTGGACTTATTTACGGTGATTTTTTGATTTATAAATTATAAGGCAATTTAGGTACCTAAAAAACCCTCTAAAAACATAATAAATAAATTACTTTTCTATGAATACGACATATAAACTATTTTTATTATCAGTAACAACTTATCTTAAGTACTTCTCTTGGTTTTACTTGTCATACCTTTGACCCAAAATTACTTTTATCAATTAATCTTAAACTGTGTGCTTTACCCTAAATAATTCCCACAAAAATGTTATCCCGCATTATAAAAACCCAACCGAAAAATCCCTAAATAAATCCCCTTCGTTAACTCATCACACAGTTTATTAATTAATTTCCAACCCCTAAACGAGATTTTGAGCAGCTTAAAGTTTTTGTTTGTTGTTATTCCTGGCAGTCTCGCGAATTACTTCACCCTGGATGGGCCAATACATATAAATTTGGCATGCAGAAAAAAAATGTATCTAAAGGGAGATCTGCTTTGGGATTAATGCAAATTTCACTTAGACAAATTGACGAAATAAAACCGCGAGTTTTGGCTCAACCCCGCGTCACAGTGGCAATATCCCATCAGCATTATAGGAATAACAAGCGGGACGACGACAACGACCTATCTAATTGTAAATCCCCCCAGACCTCTTTGGCTATTTGGAAAACCCTCCTCTATCGACGAGTTAGAGTTTTTCCAACCACTCTAGACTCTCTGAGCGTAAAATCAGCTTTGGACTGAATACACAAAAACATTCCAATCAGCGGCTTTAGGATGAAACCTGGCAATCCCACACAATACATCGAGGGGTTGCTTCTGTCCTATTCCAATTTATATTCCTATTCCGGGAAGGGTTACTACTTCTACTAACTCCGAGAGGAAGTTTGATTTTGGGCCCACATCATGGAAAATTAATTAAATTTGATTGTCTTGAGATTTATGGCCTTTGCTCTGTGATTGTATGCAAAAAAGCGGGAATTTATTGCTAAGGAAAAATATACATAAAACAAGGATCCAGAAGAATAATTTCTCCTTATTTCAAGGATACATTTTTCCCCTCTGTGTATGTGTAGCCATCCCTTAGCCACATTGCTCCCTTGAAATGTATCTTTTGTATCTTTGTGCACTTAACACGCATTCTAATTGCAAAAGCCAAGCTGCTCCAAGGAGTGAAAAGAAATTATTAACAACAAAAGCAGAAGCTGGAATTCCACTTGGCTGGGATCTGGGAGTTGTACTTGGACTGCTGAATCGGACTCCATCTCCGCCGGGGTTGGCGTGTGAGTAAGTGCGCCCCAAAACGGAAGGCGAGTTGAGGGACAAGAAAGGTAAGGGGGGCTTAGGGAGCAACGGAGAGTTGGACAGGGGAGTATGAAGTGGATGAGGGGTATATAAAGCGTAGCAAAACGTTTGCACGTTGAAGGCATAATAATAAAAGGTTAAAAAAGGCGCAAAGAAGATTAAATGCTTGAGAAGATGCAATATTTTTTGCTTCGCCTGCTGCTGCTGCTGCTGCTGTTGCAGTTGTTCCTGCTTGTTGTTGTTGTTGCTGATTGTGCACTTAGAAAAAGGTTTACAATAAATCTAGAAAACTGGAAAAAATTGTATATGTAATAACACACTTTTTTATAGATCTTGTTTTAATTTAATTTGTTTTTTTATTATCGAAAAAATTAATTTTCAAAGTAATTATTTTTTTACGTATTTTTCTAGTGATTTTCTTATTTATTTTCTAAATCTTTTTCGCACTATTTTTTTCTAATACTTGTTCCCTTTTATTAATTTCCTTCTAAGATTTTATTTTAATTAAAAAAGCTTTAAAAATCCTTATTTTCCCAAACAAAAATTCAAAGAATATACATTTTTTTAAGTGCCCTTGCTGCTGGTCCTCTTCCTCTTTCCTGGCTGCAAAAGGGGGCGGGGCCTGGGCAGGGCAGACACTGCACTTATGCTGCTTTGTTGCTGTTGCCGCTGCTGCAATGTTGCCGTTGCCGTTGCCATTGCCTTCGAGTTGCAGTGTTGCTGCTGCTGCTGCTGCTGCTGCTGCTAGCCCGCCTTGTAATTGCACATCATGTAGCTGTTGCCGTTGCCAGCTTTCGACCTGGACTCGAGCGTCGCCCCTGCCCTGCCCCTGCCCAGCCCCTGGTTTACTCCTTTAGCCTTTTAGTTAACTATTTTGTGTTCAAGTTGAAGGCACATGGTAATGGCAATGGTTGCATCTTGCTCACATATTAATTGCCGCACGGCTGCGCGCCGTTCCTGTGGCTCCGCCGGATCACTTGGCTTCCAGTTTAGACTTAGGAGGTTCTCCCCAACCATCGCCCCTACCCTTTGATATCCCCCTCCTGTGAAATCCCCTCCATAAAGCACTTCCCGCTTGGTCTTCTTCTATATCGACTGCATCACGCAATTCGCCTTTCGTTTTATTATACCCTCGCCAAGTGCGGGTTTATTGGTTTGCTGTATGAAAAGGATGATGGTACCACATGGGATTTTATTAGCCTTGCTGGTTTTCAAAAGCTTCTTCTTTTGTATTTATGTTTGTTTATTTAACTGGGATTATTGATTTTTGCTAGAGGTTATACTATAACTGAGTAAGGAGTGGGCTTATAAGGAGTTTCTCCTTTAAATTTAATTTTCTAAAATGTATGTCTATATGTATGTAGGTTTTGTTATCAATAATAAAGAGATAGATTCGCCAAAAAATATTAAATTACACTCATCGCATTAGCAATAATATCATAATATATATTATATCTGATCTTTTAACTAAGATAACCCTTTATTAAGATAGTTCAACTTAAAATACCTTTTCTAGCTCCTCTATTTAATATATTTCCCACATTTCCAGGGTATCTTAAGAACCTCTCTTACCACACCCTCAGTCTTCCTGGTCCTGTTTCTCTCTCTCGTTTTTTATGCGATATTTAAACAAATTGCTTGTAGAATATTTGTGACATTTTGTCATGCCCGGCAAGTTATTTGAGTTGGTTGGCTGGCTGGCCGGTCTCTGTGTGTGCCGTGCTGTGCTGTGTGTAAGCCCCACGTTCCTGGCTCAGCGGGCAGTGAAAATTGAGTACAAGTTGCTTTGAGTTGCATCATCAATCATTGCACACGTTGAATGATGTTTTGTCACAGATATGCCGCCGGCAGCCAGCAGCAGGAGCAGCAGCATCATCAGAAGCAGCTGAACCAGCAGCAGCAGCATCAAAAACAGAACCTGAGAGATGGAGGTATCTGTCAGCTACAAAAACAAGTCAAAATATTTATAAAAGTCAAAATTGTCGCACACAGTTGGTGGGAGGGCGGCATGGAGTTTCAGGTGGGGTTTTGTCTCGTATTCGATTTCGATTCCGTCACAGATACAAACACACAAACACACCTATATAAATCTCAAAGCATCTACTCCTCTCCCCCCTCTCTTGGGCCATTGTAATTAATAATCCAAGTTGCGCGTTTCGTCATTTTGAGCTTGAGAAATGGATGCCGTGAGGAAAGTTCTCTACATCGATTGGATTTCTAGAGAGAGAGAGAGAGAAAGCCCTTGTTGTAATGACAAAAGTATTTGTAATTTTCCCCGGCATAGTTTTTCTTCTCCTTCATTTTTTTTTTCTTGATTATTTTCTTCCCATTTTTCTGTGGTGTCCCCAAAGCGTTTTGAGTTACAGCCAAACGGAGGAACTTGAGGAATTGTTCTAATCAAAAAGTTTAAACAAAAAGTAAGAAAATAAAACTGAAAACTGAAAACTAAAAACTTTCCTTTCAACTTGAAGATAAATGATTCGAGTGAGAAATGCTATAAGTTGGATATAGTTTAGATTACAGTTTCATAAGTAGCCGGGCACATAATAGGGATTAATTGCTAAGGGAATATGTCTAAGGAATTTATACATATATTTCAAGTTGAAAGTTCGAGCTAAAAGTCAGGGAGGAGAAAGAATTTTGTTCCAAGTTTATGTAGGGATTATGTCATTTAAAAAATCCCTAATAAAGCAATGGGCATTAATATTTAATTAAGCTTTTTACCCTGATCTTGATATATAATGTAATTTTTCTAAGAAACCTTAAGATTAAGCCTGCCTCGAGACACCACAAGCCTGGTCTTTAGAGACGCTCGAAAACCACAGAAACCGACAAGAAAAAATTTTGCAATTTAGGGCCAAATTAGTGACTCTGTCTGGGCATCTCCACCGAGAGTTGTCAACTTTAATTATTGGCCACAGAAACCAAAAACTGAGACACGGCTCGGAGAGAACTTTAAGCCTAACCATGTCAATTGTTTGACATTAAAATGCGCAGCCAGAGACACCGAGACACACACTCGGTCTCGGTCTAAACAAAAAGCCAAAATTGAATTCCGCCAGCGAGGAAGATGGAGAGTTGTGGAGATGCTGAGATGTTGAGATGGGAAGACTGAGACAAAGATGGAGATGGAGACAAGACGAGAGTAAATACCGCAAATAAAATAAATTAAATAAGAAAACTACCGCTGTCAAAAGGTTTAACATTTCACTTAAAAACAAAAAATAAACTAAGGAGGAGGCAGAGAAAAAGACAGGCAAGAAGATGCCAGTCGGAGAGTCCGTAAAGTGTTTTGCTCGATTCTCGGTTTCGGTTTTTAGTTCGGTTTCGGTTTTGGTTTTCTTCGGCTCAACTTGAACAACAATTTCCAAGAAAATTAAAACATGTAAAGACATATCTTTTCATCTGACAAACATGGACCATGGCCGGGGTCTTCCCCCTGCTCTCTCTGCATATGTAAATATATATCTTTGCCACCCGGTCCCTTGTTCTTTAGCTCCAGCATTTAACATTTAACTCTTTTGTTTTTCGGGTGCCCCGAAAATGTTTTGTACATTTGATGATGGGGACAAAACAGACAGGGCATCCGAATACCGAATACAGAATCCCGAAAAAAAGAGCGTAACTTAAAGCTCAAAAGAAAATTACAGAAATGCCTGAAATCTCATAAATACTTCAATCAAGTATGTCCAAAAATAAGTAAAGATATTTAAGCCCATACACACGCGCAGCGTGGAGAGTGGAGGATGCCCCCGAAATCCTAAAGGTGGAAGCCAGCCCCCACCATACACCAAATGGCGACATCTTCCGATCCCTTTGGATCCCAAGACAACGTCTGGCATTTTTGCTTATTTTCTGTTTTGTTTAATTTTTTTTCTCCTGTATTTTTTCTGTATATTTTCATTTGTATTTTTCATTTCGACTTGAGCCCTGGAATCGCTTCGCCTGGTTGTTGTCCGTATTGTGTATTGAAGTATGTGTCTTGTCATGACATAAGAAATTGACTCCACTTGAATGCGAAAAAGGAGTGCAGCAGCCAGCAGCCAGCAGCAAGCAGCAACGGCAGCAAATGAAATTAAAAAGTAAATGCAACCATAAATGCAGCCAGAAGACAAGCGAACGACGCCAAAGTATCTGTAGCTATAGCTGTAGCTGTATCTGTATCTGCAACGACTTGAGCGGAGCAAATGAAGTGCCTGTTCCCGAATTGTAAAGACTTGGCAATAACAACAATAAAAGCAACAGCAGCTACAACTAAGAGTTGCTTTTGATTTGCTGAAGGAGTTTGAACGAGGGAGAGTTGCCATGAAAGTTTTTGGAGATTTTAATGGGGAGACAGAGCTAAGAAAAGGTTTAAAAAATTCTTAAATAATTATTTAGTATGGGGAAATTAAAATAACTGATTATTTACACTTCCTAAGAAGTAATTTGGCCAGTTTTAAACTTTCTGAACATGAATTTATTATACAAAAATTTTGTAACAAAGCAATTAAGCTTTAAAAATGATCCTTATTATGTTTATAATCAAGCAGGTGAAACATGCTACCTTAAATTGCTTTATACACATTTTATGTTATGTATTTCAAGACTTTTTGTTTGCCCCAATATGCAGCCACAACTCTTAATCGTTTAAGCCCTTTAATCCAAAAAGGCAAGACCAAACTTGGCTCAAAACCCATTTTAAACCTTTAACTTTATAATTAAAGACTTTATTTTGTACAACCGGCATTATTTTTTATTAATGCATCATAATTTGCCACAAAAAAAAAAGAATTGGTAAGCTCTCTTGTTCCTTGCGAACACACGCAACAGCAGCATTTTACCTTCAGACAGAACACCAACTTTCCATCCATCAATAATCATTAAAATTTTAAAACTTCCCTCGGTTCCCCATGTTTTTAAGCTTTATTGGAGATTGCAACAGAAATGAAAGCATCTTCTTTTTTATTTGTTGTTGTTGTACATGTCCTGTGTATCTGTATATGTTTATATATATGTTCTTGTACATATACGTTTTGGCACTCGCCCTAGACTTGAGTATTGTTGTTGTCTGCACTCGCTGTCTTATTTTTATTTTTGTCTTATTTGGCGAGAGAGCAATCCTTTTTGCCTCCTGTTATACCTTGCCTTACTCTCATCCATATTATACGAATGTGTTCTCTTCGAAGGTACAGTGGAGCTTTACTAGAAGCCACTAAGAAAGGTTAGGTTGTTTTGTAATTAAAACTAAGGATTTGTCTTTTATTGAACTTAAATTTGATTCAATTTGTAATATATTTTGTAAATATTCTTAAAGAGCTAAGATAGATTTATTATGGAAGGAAAAGATAAATATTATTGTGGAAATATATCTCCCGAAAACGAATATATTTTATATAAAGTATTTCTTAGTATTCTTTAAACAATAAATATTTCAATTACTTTCTCTAAAAGATGTGATTCTTAAAAAAAACTATATACTGAACAAGAATATAGTAAAATATTAAAAAATAAAGTTTGTATTATAAAAAAAAAACTTTATTTATTATCTATCTTTATTATCTTTGAAGATACAAATAGTTAATCATTATGAATAATGATATTTTATTAATATCCCTTTTTATTTTTCCTATTCAATTTATGGAAGACAACCTATTCCCTTTGTTTTATTTCTTATTATTTTTTTTTTTTTTGTGTTGACTTGGGGCTTTTTAAGCCCAGCGCCAGGGCAGCAGCGCAAAAGGCAGACAAGAAAACAAAACCCACATGTGAGCATTTAATTTCAACAACTGTCGCTGAGGCTACCGAGGCGAAATGCCAGAGACCAGAGACCAGGGGAGGAGGCAGCGCCAGTGGCAGGAACATCTACAGCAGCAGCAGGAGAACAGCATCGGATCGGGAGTTGCCATAAGGAGAGCTCCACATTCTGCTCCGCACTCTGCTCCATACTACACTCCCCACTACACTCTACACTCCTTTCCTCATCCATTCCCTAACCATTTCACCTCTCTCTAGCTATCCCTTTCTTGCATTCTCCGATTGCAGGAGGAGCAAGAGGACCAAGAGGAGCTGGAGCCGCAGCAGGAGCAGCAGCAGCGTTGCTGACACCAACGGCCCTCATGTTGGACACTAAACAGCGGGCGCTGCCAAATGACAACCAAACTACATGTGAAGTACAACAGCAACACCACAAACACCACCAACAACAACAACAACAACAATACACACAAGTAACAGTGGGAGCCGCATTAATATGGCCAAGGTAAAGGGTATTTAAAAGCAGCCACCAAGCCAGGCCCGAAACCCGAACTCAAACTCAAAACTCCAGCCAGGAGAAGAGGCCCCGGTGAGGCCTGCAACAAAACAGAAAAAAAATACGACAGGGAATGGGAGTCAGAAAGACAAATGCTGCTGCACAGTGGTAAAAAACTTATATAACTTTCTAAATAATAATAAAAAATATTTGTTAAGCTGTTTTCATGGTTTGTTGTCAGTCCTTGTTTGATTTTTGTTGCCCAAGCCAGCTTTTTAATTTTTCCTACAAAAAATCCGCCTAATTATTAGTATTTGATTTACATTTCTATTTATTTTATTGTAAAGTAAATCCTTTTTTATTTTCAAATCTATTATTTCAAGAACTATCTCTATTCATTATTTTTTAGGTTTAGGTTTCTAGTTTTTAATCTAAAATTTAATTTAAAAATATTATATCAAAGTTATCCAAATAACTTATTTGATTATTTAGTTTAAGCTTCTTTTATTTATCTATAATTTCATTTTCAATCATTTGTTCCCTGTGCAAATATACGGCATTTATTTCCAAAACCCCATTAAAAACTATTTAACATTTTTCAGCACATCATCACTGTAATTTAAACTAATTTACTTGACCAATTTTGGGCCGTAATTAACCCGTAAATTAAGGAACTTAATCCCGAACCACTGTGCATTGTAGGCTGAACCCCGGACACGGACAGCTCGCTTGACGTTCGTTGTTCGTTTGGGGATACTATATACTATATGTAGCTGCTACCTCAGCGGTGTGTGTGGGTTTTGTGAACAGGTAGTTCGTTCTCGTCTCTCGTCTTATTTGGTTTTTGGCCAACATTTTTAAAGGCCGTGGAAAGGAAAGTAAAAGCCGAGCTCAGAGCTCTCTGTGTTCTCCGGACCGTCTGCCTGCCTTCGCCTTCTTCGTCTTTCCTCGAAAGGATGAAAATTAAAACAGTCTTAAAAAACATGACAGGCAGTCGGTTGGCACACACAGCACAGGCAACCCTGAAATTAGTTGACAAGGATGAAAGGAGCAGAAAAGTGGAGGATATACCCAAATGAAACCGACTCCGTGCTGAGCTGTGTTGTTGATGGAAGATTTACATAATGCAGATGATGGTCGTCGTCGTTGTCGTCGTGTGGGAATTTCATTAATGAAAGAATTATGAGAGGTTACATAATGAGGACCAGACCCAGACCCAGACCTTGGGCTGCCCAGCTAGCTGATGGCATCGATAAGGTCCGGTTCTAATAACCAACGAACCAATGTCCAAAAGGTACAAGCAAAGTGTGTGTTTTCCGAACCCCCACCGCCACCGCCATCAATCCATTAGCCCCGGCCCGGCCCATTGTTAGTCAGTCGACAACAAATTAACAAAGTTTTCCAAAGAAATGCGTAATTGAGGGTCAGCCTGGAGAAACCTTTTCTCTTTTCAACTAATTTGACAACTCTCAGGGTGAAATTAACGCTAGTAGAGACCGAGCTAGCCATTCGATATTTTGCATGACACAAGTAAAACCAAAAATGGAGCTCACACATGCTGCTGCTGCTGCTGGTGCTGGTGCTTTGCTTTTGGGCCAATTTGCGGATACGAAATGGAAACTGTTGCCAATTTCAAATCGCAATACGCACCTGTCACATAAATCACCGTCCAAATGTGATTTATTAGTTATTCATATTAGTTACTTTGGCTCCTGAGGGGCTGGCACACGCTAATACATAATAAGCAATATATATATATGGAAGGGGAAAACATATGTATCTATGAGATATATTGTGTTCGCTGCACACAGAGTATCTTTCGTTCTCCCTCCTTACTTTATTTTTTTTTTTGTATGTGTAAAATATTGAAATTGAGTGCAAACTACTTTGAACTTTGCTGGAGCTACCTACCACCTAGCCGGAGATACATTATTAAAATGATATAAACTGCGCCGAGACATGGTAGGGAGTGTGTGTGTGTGTGTGTGTGCGAAAAAGTATCTGCAAGTTGCATGCGAATTGGCAATGAACTAGGGGCGAAAGTATCTCCATTTTCGGGCGTATCTAACGGATGCCGACGCTTAACGCTGTCTGAGCATGTGAGAATGTTTCGCTGCTGGTGAAATATTTACGCAATTTGCGATGCTGTGTGTATCTCAAATATGGTATTAGCTAATGTGGCAAGTATCTGCAAGTTGCGTGAGAAAGTTATGATATATGGAGAGTGCTTGAGCTCAGGGGGCTAATCTCTGGTTTCTTTGGTTTATTTATGAAATATGTCTATTAAGGCAAAGTTATTGGGGAAGATTTTAATCGGGTTATATATTATATATCCTTTGAGATATAAGAGTTCATTTATGATTTGTGGTTTTATATTTATTTGTTTTATCTAAAAGTAGCCAAGAGCTCTCAAAACCACATAATAAAAGCACTCTAGTTGAAATTCCAACTGGACCCCATTACGTACAATATTTTACGATATCTGCAAATATCCTTTAGTCATAAAATATTTTTATCCACTGCGGACTTAGACTTTCTATCTTTCTCTCTCTCTAATGCAGATACAGGTACCATCAACTATCTAAATACATGTAAAGATCATAAAAAAGACATGCCAGCTAGCTTCTTGTGAAGCAAACAAATTTTAATTACGATTCCCGTGCATTCCACTCAATCATTCCCCATACCCTTGACAACGGTTCCACAACGGCTTAGACCATAAAAACCAGTCTCAAATGCCTTCTTTTTGGCTAGATTATGCAAAAGATACACACAATACACACACGCAGACTGTAGTAAATCTGAAGGGGATAGATACATAGATACTTTGGCTATGAGTGCTGCTGCGCTGCGACGGCGCTGTTAACTTTTATTGGCGAGCTTTAAAGCAAATTTGTCTTGGCCATTTCAGTTGCTGCCTCATCTTTTTGCCCCTCATCCTTTGCCCCCTTCTGCAGTATATGGCTAAAAAAGATTTATGACACTGCCCAACGTGCGCGTACACGCGGACGCATTCAAAAATTGTTGAAAACAATTAGAATATTTTAGCAACGACCAGGAGAGACTATAAAAGTTATATGAAGAACGCGACGAGTTTCGAGTTAACAGTGGCAGTGGCAGCAACAGCAGCACCAGCACCAGCCGGGGGGAGGAGCGGGGAAAATGGCTGTAAAAATTATGCGACAAAATGACTTTGACAGCAGTCGCAGCAGCTTTGCCGGTTGGCCCCGTTTTATGGTCATAACTAAGTAGCAGTCATTGTTTCATATGACTTATAATTTGGCACACATTTACGATCTTTTCGGCCATAGGAAAAAGGCGGGGAAAAAGGCCGGGAAAAACGAGGCAAAACTCACCGCAGCAACAGGCCGTTTGCTGCTTTTGCAAGATAAAACATAAACGACGCGAACGTGGGTTGTCAGCAAAGTAGACGGAAAAGGTAACGTTTAACATTAAATTTTACTAGCATTTTTAAAGTCCTAAAAACTAGGAAATCACAAGACTAAGAAATGGTGAGGGAAAAGGTAAAAACGAAACCTTTAAGACATGCTCAAGTAACGCTTAATATCTACAACAACAAACAACGAATATTTGTAACTTATTCGATTTTTTTTTGTTACCCTAAAAAAAACCCTGATAAAATATTTGTTAATTTAATAAGCTTCTAACATGACTTAGAAAAGTGTTTTAATAATTTTAAAATATACAACTCATCAGAGTTTAATTATTAGAAACCAAAACAAGGTGGAGAAAACCCACATTTTAATGGAGTTTTCCTCCGAGTAAACACAACCAAGACCAACACAACACACACCTGAAGCTGAAGCACACCTCGCACACGCCTGCCTCATTTAATACTCTCTCCCGTAGCTTTCATTACGCTTTTGCCGCAACATCCTCCCCATATCCGAAGCCAAACCCACTCCTTTGTTTACCACTTCCCCATATCTATTCTGCGTGTCGATTTAGCAAACGCTTCGACATGAACTTCAAAATGAGCCGCAGGCCTCAATCACATCCCAAACACAGGCAAACGATTCAACCAACTAACCAGTCAAGTCAAGCCAAACAGGCAACGAGCCAGGCGGCAGTCATCCATTCCATCCGATTGCTGTTCGCCGGAGTCTTTCCTTCGGAATAATTTTATTTTGTTCGCCTGGCTTTTCTTTCATTTGCTGCACATTTTCCATTTCATAAAGCAGCCAGCTCGGGCCTGTTTATGATTTAAGTTCGCCGAGAAAGAAGGAGAGAGAGAGACTGCTTATTAGAGGCCGACTGACTTCCTTCAATGTTGGCAGAAAAATCAACGAGAAAGATGGTTGTAGGGGAATACCCAGACTATGGAATACCTGGTACTCAAAAACTTTACGAAAAGTGTTTTTTTTTTTTCCTTTCATAATTTTTGGACTGGTTAACAGATTGAGCTAAATAAATCAGTGAACAATAATGACATTATTAAACATATCGTCCAAGTTAATTTATCGATATTTTAGATATTGAAAAATATAGCAATTAAAAGAAAAATATTGATAGTAAATTATATTAATATATTATGTTCCTTTTCCTAATATATTGGTAAAATTTCAGACAGAATATCGATTTATCGTGTTTATATCGCAAAGTTATCGATTTACATATTGACTTTCGAGTCAAATATCGATACAGTATCGGTATGCGATACACGTATCGAACGCGATATATATTTAACATATTTATATCGCAAAACTATCGATTTATCGACTTTCTCATATTTTTATCGATATACTAATCATTTCTAAAATTCCTAATCTTCATACAACTGTGTTTTCACCAGACGAAGTGTAGGTTTGGTTAACCCTACAAGGGGATACTTTCAGAAAACCACGTTAGTTTTTGAGTGGACTAGCTAAAAAATTCTAAATAAAGAGCTTTGTGAACTGAAAGACTTCCGAAGTGCCTATTTAACGTATGTACCCTTGTCTTCCACAAGTACTGGGTATACAAAAAAAAAAAAGTGGCTGGGGATAGGCGGCTATGTCGGCGACGCATTAATGATTGTTAGTGAGTTGTGAAATTGCTCTAACTGCACTTCAAGCAGCAAAAGCAGCAGCTTCCACACCATTTGGCCTGACCAGCAAGCAGCAGGCAGTATCGTGTATCCAGCATCCAGCATCCGTATCTGAGTCTTTCCGGCAGGTTCTCCTGCTCCAGCTCCAGCTCACAGCTCCCAGCTCCCAGCTCCATTCTCGGGCTCAGAAGCCAAGCCGACCAAGACCGACCGACCAACCCGTTCGCATATTAAAGAGTAAATTTTTCAATTTCACAGACATTAAACGCGACTGCTGCCGCCGCTGCTGCTGTCTCCGCTTAACTTAGTCTAAACGCTCCGCCTTAGGCCATTGCCAGTCTCCCTCTTGCCTGGTTCCCTTTGCCTCTGAATTTGACCCGGGCTCTGGATTCAGTTTAGCCATTAAATAGTTTGTTAAAATTTGCCTTATTAGATTATTAAATTTTCGCAATTTAAGCAGAAATTCGTTTTGGCATTTTCGGGCGAGCGGCCAACATTTCAGACCGCCCCGAAATTTACACGGCAAGAAATTAGAGCCAAGAGCCAATTTTGATTAATGGCCCAGGGCAGAAATTGTTTGGTTCTATTAGTTTGAATGATAAATGTGCTAGAAGTATGAGAGGGAAACTCATTAAATTGCTGAGAATTTTGGCATTAGAATGTTGTTGCCAGAAGAAAGCCTGAAGAAAGTAGTGAGAAATTGAGCCAAATTGGTAATTTTGTTTAATTTTTAATAGTTAAGATGATCAAGGCAAATGTTTTCTGGTTAAAACAAGGAGAATGTGTTAATTAAAAAAATGTTGGAGCTTATTGAGAGAGCAAAGATACTTTAAAGGTTACTTGGGAACACATTAGCTTGACCAGTTTTTGAAAAATACATTTTTTCATTGTCTTTATAATGATGTTCCTAGAATTTTCCCACTTTCATAAATTATTTAACTTGAAAACTCTTAAAAATAAGCCTAAAAAAGTATCTCAAATGCGGTTACCAAAAATTGAATAGAATTTTCCAGGGTTGGTAGAACTGTAACAGCCATTTAAGAGTAACTGCCCAGTAAATCATTTCTAATCCATCGCTTCTCGGCTTTGTTTGGTCCGAAAACTTGCATCCTTTCGAGCTCTGTATCCACACACACACCACACACACATGTGGGACCCCAGTGTATCTGGAAGCTTGCATAACTCTTCTTTCGCTACGTGTAGGACTAGGGTCAGAGCAAGAGCCCCAGTGCAGGGGGAAAGGGCTTTTCAAGGGAACAACCGAATTCGCATTACCCCCCAGAGTGCATGCCTAGCATGTCCTTTTCATCTTCAGCCCCTCGTCATCCACCGGCTTCCCTATCGCTATCGATGTGTGTAAGTTGGTTTATCGACATGTGCTCAGTGCTGAGAGGGGGAGTTAGGGAGAAGATGTACAGTTGAAATTCTTTAGTGGAGCATTTTCTGTCTAAAAATTGTATAAGATTAACTTGTGGTTAAAGTTAAATAAGACTTGCAACTATTTCTGTATGAGTATCTTTTTCTGAAAGAATTAGAGATACAGATAAAAGACAATAAAATATATATAAGAAGCATAACGCGCATATATCGTCATATAGTGTCATATGCAAGGCATTTTGTAAGCTAATAATAATACCAATTTTAAAATAGAATCCACTTGCAGAGAACCACGAACGTATAAAGCCAAGCAGATGTAGCATTTTTGAGAAAAGAATTATCCACTTTAATATTTCGTTTTACAGTATTCCCACTGTACCCACTATATGGTTCGAGGTGGTTAGAGGTGGTTTAAGGTGGTTGTGTGTTGGGTAAGTGGGGTGTTTTTGGGGCCAAATGCAGCACTCTGAACGGGGCTTTGTTGCTACTGGCCATATGCCAATTTTCGGTAAACTAACTTGCCTAAACTCGACAAGCAAATTGCCTTCATTAAGATACATGCTTGCTACCTACAATTTAGGCACACACACATGCCAGCCTGCCATGCATATATAGATAGAGAGTATATATATGTATCTATAGGCATGTGGTGAAGCAAGAACCAACCATCTTCATCCAATGTGCATTTTACGGACCTGCACTTTTTCTACTCGCTTTTTCTTTCCTTCCTTCTTTTTTTTTCAATTTTATTTTAAGAGCTCCTCTAACAAGCGAAGCGATGACGACGACGACGTTGAACTACGTCAATTGGGTCAGAGCAGCAGCAGCAACAACAACAACAGCAAGCAGAGCAATTTCAATGGATGGATACATGATGGGGGCTCGATCCACAGAAGCCACTTCAAGACGCCCACACATCGAACTTCATATATCGCAACCCAAAAAACAAACCCAAAAACCAAAACCCAAACTCAAGCCCAAGCCCAAACCAAGCCCAAGAGCTGCTGCTTTGGAGCAGGAAAAGTGTTAGAGAAATGGTTTTGCTGCCTCTGGGTTTTCTGTTATTTCTCCTTTCCGTTTCGTGTTGGTTTGCATACACATTAAAGTTAATTTCGAATCGCTTTTAAATTAGCTTAATTCGCATTAAGTGAGCTGAAATAAAACTCACGCCTACAAAAAAGCAAAGCTCAAAGAAGGAAGAGGCCTCAGCGAACAAGAAAGCGTGAGTGGAAATGTTTGCAGGGCATGAGATTCGATTGGTGGGTTACTCATTAAAGCGAGAACTTTGGAATTAATAAACATAAATGAATGTGAATTAATAAATTGGGGAATTGATTAGATAAAGAATTCGTTAGTTAATGTTAAAGTTAGTTTGGAAAGCAGAATTCCATTTTAGAGAATGAGTTCTTTGTAAGGAAATTACTTGGGGATATAAGAGATATATTTTAAAAGTAGTATTTTATATATTTCCCAAGTAAGTTTGAAATAGTAGAAAACCCATAGAGCTTTGCCTTGCTCTTATTCAATTTTAGAATAAATTAAATTAGTTTTTAAATATGTATAGATTTAAATACCCAATAAAATTATCATAAAACAAATACCTTTATTATAAACAAATACTACACCTAATTCTCCCTTAAACCCAAATAAAATTTCGATCTTTCCCTACACAAAACTCTTCTAGATTCAATCCCTATCCAGACTACCCTTCATACCCTCTATAACACACTGCACTGCGAAGCTAAAACGGCAGCTAAACATTTAAATGTTGTACAAAAGCAATAACAAACGAACTGAAGCTGCGGAGGCCTAAAAAAAAAAAAGAGAGAAGAATCTGCTGAGCCCCGAAACTGAACCCGAAAGATACACAAGCTCAGCTGAACATACAGATACATTTTGGACCAAGAACGAGAACGACGACAACGACTCGACTTCGACGGAACGAAAACAAAAACTGCCCGCAGCCAAAGTCAAGTCGAAGCCATCAACATCAACACCGAGGCAAGTGGCAAACTTTAAGATACATTTCGGCTGCTGCTGCTGTCGATTGGCGACGGCCACAAAATTTTTTAAACGCTAGAACGCCTCTTCCCAACACTTTCGCAGTAAACAGTGAAAACCCCGAAAAATAAAATAAGAAGAATACAAAATTGTTTCTCTTCTCTGGCCGGTTGAATTTTTTGCAGTTGCTGCGGTTTTTTGGGTTTTATTGCTGGTTTTCTGTTTGTATCCGTATCTTTTTCTTTTTATTACGCCCGGCTTGCAGATTCTTTTGAACAATTATTTCGGCTGCTGACTGCGGCTGCGACGAAAGTTTTGCGGCGTTTTTGGGTTAAAGTCAGGCACATGAAACATACAAATGAAACGTAATTATGTTGAAAAATTTAAATACATTGCAGGGCAGAAATTCCAATTATCAATTAAGTCAACTCCGCGCGACTGCCGAAAGTAATAAATATATAAAAATAAAAAAACAGAGCCAGACAGACTGAAGTTGGAACTGGATTCTGGGATTCTGGAATTGTGGGGATTCTGAGGCTTCTCAATTCCGAATTCCTTATTCCTTATTTCGAATTCTGTACTCCCTGAACTCTGGTCAGTTTCCTGTTTGGCTCTCTGCAAGAGAAATATTATTCAGCGACGCTGTGGAGAAGAAGGCCTGAACAAAAAGATAAAAACATTAATTATTATTAATTGCTTTTTCTTTCTCTTCTTCTCCTCTCTGCTGCCATTCTGAATTCTTAATAATAAAATTTTTTTTTTATTTTTTCTGCTGTGTTTTTTATTGTATTTAATGCCGTTTTGGCTTTTGTTTCATCTTGTTTTATGTGCGCGCATTTTCTCTCATTTGGTAAAGAGAAATAATATCTGGCGGAGACCCTTTTTTCCCCGGTTATCCTTTTTGGCCACAATGTCGCCGTCGCCTTTTCCTCCCTCTCTCTCTCACTCTTCCCCTTTATGTCCACTTCCTTTGTGTCCAACTTAAACCCTTAAAGGCAATCTCTGGGTCTCCGCCCTTTTCTGTTGGTCAAGATTAAACCTGTTCTCGAGCAAAGTTTCTGGCTGGGAATATAAAAACATACAAATTTTTTGCGTTTGAAGCTAATCGGAATGACAAGTTTCTAATTTGGGAGATTTCTTCTCTTTTCTTCGTTGTTTTGCCGGTTTTCGGGGAATGGAATTGTGTTTGTTTTTTGTGTTATTTGCGTGGGTAGCCCGGCTTGTTTGACAAATTGCTGGATCTCATTTAGGACCGAAATGCTGCAGGGCAGAGGTCGAGTCGTCTCGCATTAAAATTGTAAATTTATGAAAGATTAAAGTAAGCAAATTGAAATTGGTGGGATGGAATACAAAAACTGGCAGCTTAAAAAAAAAAACTTTCCAAGCGAAGATTTCAAGCTAAGAAAGCGGATATTTACAGGTCTGTAAAATAGAAGTTAAGTATATAAATTAAGCATATTTATATGGTTTATATATATTTCTTTTTTAAGCCTCTTTGATACCTTTTCCCTAATCTTTCACTTATTAATTCCTTGTTTCTTAAACTTCCAACCAAAAGTATCTTCTAGGTATAAGATAATTCGATTAATGACCAAACTCAAGCTAAAGTCCTTTAGCTAAACTTTTGCATTCCTTTCCCGGCCCGTTATATGCAGTTTTCCTCTAGAGAAGTTTTCTAGTTATCCGGCGAGTTTATCGATCAGTTGTAAGGGAAAACTAAATAAAATAAACTGCAACAATTTGCAAAAAGCCAAAAGTGGCAGCTCGTTTGGCTTGCAGGACAACGCCTGGGTCTTGGCCATATTCCCAGCATGCTGCCTGTCGACACTTTCGCCTTAATTAAAAACTTGCAAAAAAGCTCCTCACTCACACACACACACATGCCGACCGATAGTGTACTGTCCATAAAATATGCCAAGCCGAAAACTGAAGATGCTGCTCCACGAAGAAAAATAAAAAGCAGCAGAAACTGAGGCTGAAGCCAAGATAACAAAAAAGAATGTCTATAAAATGCAGCTAAAGCTAAAATCTAGTTAAGCCCACCCAAAGCAAAAAAAAAACCTCGAAAGTTGGTTAAAAAAAATATTGAACCAAAAAAATACTGACAAGAAAAATAGTTTCAATATGGAAATGCCAAAAAAAAATGGGCTTTGATGCGAGTCAAGAAAGCCATTAGGGAATAGTTTTTATTAAGTAAATCGTACTTGCCGTTAGGAAATATATTTAAATACAATTATGAAGCTATCTTGATGGGTTTTGTAATTTACCTGCAAAAGTAGAAAGAGAATTTATATTGTTAAAATATTTATTAAATAAAATATAGGTTTTCAGAGATTAAATAAAACAGATATCAATATTCACTGGAAATAATATACCTAATTATTTATTATCATTTAAAAGAAAATATGTATGTACCATTTTATGCAATACATAAATATTTATATCTATAAAATATATTAAGATTTTCCTGTAATATTTTAAGCTGCTCTAACTAATTATTTTGAAAAGTAACCCTTTATTTATATTCCTCTTAAGCTACTCTCCTAATTGAAGTACACGTCTAACCACAAATATATTAAAAAGTTGTCTAAATTAAATATGCATTTACCCCTCAAAGCCTGGCTGAACACTTTGATCATATCACACACATCTATGACCAAAAAAGGGTATCACAATGAAAGGCAAAAATTTAACCGCATGCATTTTTCCTACAGTAAAGTTTATTATTATTCCTATATATCTATTTTTCCTTTCCTTTTTTTTCAAACCCAGACTGAATCCAGAAACCAGAACGAGAACGAGAGACCGAGAGAACTCGAAGCCACAAACGACAGTGCATAAAATATATATTTTTGCTTTTTACTGAGAAATTTCCATACATGTTTCATGTATATTCCGGCACCATCACCGTCCTCATCCGTACTCATCCTCGTCGTCGTCGTCGCCGCTCCCTTAAACCTAAAGTTATATCTGGTGTATAAATTTGCGTATGCATTTTTTGGTTGATGTGGGCGGTTTTTGGGTGGTTTTTGGGTAGAGTTTTAGGGCTAGAAAGCGATTGTATGCTTGTATGCTATGCTAAAGCAAAGCGAAGCGAGGGAACTCTGCGAAAAATGCAAACAAAGCCTTTTTGTCTGGGCCATATGCTGCTGCTACTGCTTTTGGATCCTTGCAACTCTCTCGCCCCTCGCTTTTTTATTCGTTTTTTGCATCTAAAAAATGTTTAGACAAATTAAAAATAGTAACAGTAGTAACAATCTCTCTGTGTGCGTGGAGGAGAATTTATTTTCTGCGTTGGTAACGCGCATTTGGGTCAAGGTGTTTTTGTTTTTATTATTCTTATTTTTTGCTTTATTATGAAAATTGCAGGCAACGACAACAATGAGTTGTGTGTGTGTTTTTGTTATTATTATTCTTCTGTTCTTATTGTTGTTGTTTTTGTTCTTGTTCTTGCTGTTGTCGCTGTCATTATGAAAGCGAATGCAGGACACCAACAAGAAGAAGAAGAAACGCCCACGCAGACCAGCAACACACACATGTGCATAAAATATGTACTTGATTAAAGTGTTCATGGCATGTTAGCCATACCAAAACGATAAAAAAATAACAGAAAAGAAAAGGTAAAAACAAGCGAAAAAAGTTTTAGCAACAATAAACAATTTCCAAGTGAAGCTACACAATATGTATTAGTTCACTGATCAAAACAATGTTTTAAGGTAGTTTCCGAGCTAGGGAAAAAGCTCTAATAATTTAATATTTAATATTAAAATAAAATTTGTATATATTAAATATGGATACAAATATTATTTTTAAATAAAAGAAAAAACATCTAGGTGCTAAGGTGTTCAAGGATAACGGGAAATATCGATAATGTATCGATTAGATAAAGGCGATAAATTAATCGATATAAAGCGAACTTATAGATATTCCGTTCGATATATCGAGCCAATAATTAACATACAAAATTACTTCTAAATTTATTCCGATTTTTCGGATATTTTTATTAACGTAAAAGGTGATATTTTCGATTTTTTAAATTTCGGTATATCGATATATGTACTTAAAAACATGTAATAATTTCTAAGAATTTCCTTACGAGTTTCTTTCCGTGTGCACCTCTTTCGAGGCGTTAGAACGTGTCAGGTAAGCTAAGGTAAGGTACTTTCAGGAGGGTGGAGTAGATGGAGGTGTTCCGGCGCGAATCGGGAGTCAAGGAATAATCAATAAAAATAAAATATATCACACGACGACGCGTTCCCATTCCTGTGTATTACCTTTAGCTTTACCGTTATACAGCAACCATACCCGGTTCCTTTTTCTCAGGTACTGCTGCTGCTGCTGCTCATTTCGTGTTCATGTGCCATTATACCGAAAAATAATATTCCTCGTCGTATATATTGTATTTTTCTACCTTTCGCCAGTTTTTGCTATAATTTTTTTTCTCTTACCTTTTTTTTTTTTGCCTTTTTTTTTGTTTTTGCAAGCAGTGTAAAGTAAGTGAAAGAAGAAGAGGAGGCAGCGGGCAACACGCACGCGCAGGGGTGGCTAGACGAAGGGGGAGATTTTCGGAGGAGGAGGAGGAGGGTTAGCACCCCTAGTTGGCTTGGCTGATTTTCATGCCTGTGTGTCATGTTATTGGGCAAATTGTACAATGTTAAAACCAGCTCTACACCATAGAATTTCCCAGCCACACAGCACACAGCGAAAGCAACGCGAATCGGAAGGGTTTGGGGGAGTTATGGGTTTCCATAAGCGCAGGGTGAAAAATTCCTTTAAAATATATTCCCAGACACTGGCAGTTGTTGCTCGCGAAAAACGGCGATGACAACAGGGCCATCAAAAAGGGAGCGAGGGAGGGAAAACTCGAAGGAAAACAAATAGAGAGAGGGGGAGGTTAAATATTCGCGGAAGGAAAATGGAAAAACCATTGCCTCAAACATATTTAAAATTCAATCGATTTATGGGCCAGAGAAAACTTCAAACTGAAATTGGGGGGGTTTTGTTAAAAGGAACTTTCAAACTATCAAAAAAAGAAAAGGAAATGAAAATGGGAACAATTGATGATTGCGGTTCGATTTTGGATTTGATTGAAGGGTTCAACTCTACTGATGGAGAAATCAAACTGAATTATTCAGGGGAATGAATTTCAGTCAAGTCAGCTTTTTTAGAAATTATTTCTGGGTAGTTTTATAGAAGATTTGAATTATGGGGCTTTAGTAAAAGATAATTGATAGTTAAGAGTTTACAAAAGGCTAGAGAATAAGTTTATTTTCCAGAGCATATACATTTTTGTGAGCTAAATAAATATTATTGAACATAAAAATAATTACTTTAAATCATTAAAATGTATATTGTCTAGAAAATAAATGTATTATTTACTTTAAAGTCTAGTCTAGTTTTGATTAATTTTAAAAGATTGTTTAACAGATTAAAGTGCAGAACAAAATAGTTTTTAAAACCCCTACAATTGTTATACCCTTGCAGGGTATTCTAATTTTATAAATATATAAGTAATTTCTCCTTATTTATTTGTAAATAATATATATTTTTCCCACCTTCCTGTACATTAAATTTATTGTTTCTTTATTCAAAAAAAAAAGGGATCATATTTTTCGCATCTCTTTGTTATTAAATCTTCACCCCAAAAACCTATGGTTTCCCGCTGGCTAATTTCTCCGGCAATTGATATGTTTTTAATACCCTTCGTCCTGTAAATTTCCCACACATGTTAAAGGATATTTTTTTTGCCACTTCAATTCATTCAGGCGAATCCTCACTGTATCCTGGCAAATGCAACGAACAAAGGGAACACACAGAACGGAGCAATTTTTTCGGATTTTTTCCATACTCATTTTCATTGCAGCAAATGTCCTTTGTATTGTCGGGACATGGCGTTGATTTTGTTGCTCAGTTTCAGTTTAACATGCTGCCTGCCTGCCTGCCTTGCTCCGTTTCTCGCTTCCTTCATCGATTATGCCCGGCCAGAAAAAGGTATATATACATACATACATATGTATATATATTTCTGGAGGAGGATTCGTGTGAAATTTTGTATGCGGCCTTTGTGTTTGAGTGTTGCGCACACTTGAGTGCACAATGGGGAAACCTTTTCGCACGCCACACACACGCACACACTTGGATGTACTTCGCTCTCCTGCAGATACTGGGACATCCTGCAGGATGAGGGTAGCCGTAGCCAGCGGCCCACAGAGGAAGTTGTCTTCTGCACTAAGTAACTGTTTTAGTTTCAACCGAGGACTGTGTTAATTGCAATTATGCAATGACTGCCTCTGTTCCCAGTTCCCTTCGTGTTTCCCACTCTCCCTCTCGCTTCCTTCCCTCTGGCAGCATCCTTGCGAATTGCACATCCTGGCAATTGCATTGATGGCAGAAAGCTGTTACTCCTCCTGGTCCTGCAACAACTCCTCCTCCTCCTCCTACTCCCAGACGTGGCAAAATTATTGTGACACAATTTTATGCGTTGCGCTTGGCAGGATGTGTGCTCCAAGGGGCAGGATCCAATTGCTATGGGTGTGGGTGTTGTTACAGTGGTACCACGCGTTACATAAATCTTTGATTCGATGTCCATGCATATATAGCATAGCTGACTGGCTCTGCCTAAGCAGATCTGTGCCTAATTAAAGCCGGCAGCTAGTCGATTCCTACGATATCCCGGCCAAGGCAGCTCTGGGTCGTCTTACATTGAAAACACTGGGACACTGCACAGGTCAATTCAAGGGAAAACTCGGTTTTTGGGTCAAAAATGGGGTCAGAAAAGATAAAATAAATATGTTTCTGTAAGTGAATGAAAGTATCTTTAAGATTTCTATCTAATTTGTTTAGATTTCTTTTATATTAAAAAGTTATACTGAATAGTCATAGCAAACTGTTTGCTTTTTCAAATAAAAAACCATCCCTTATCCTAATACTTATTTGTTAACATTTGTTTAAACAACAAATATATTTTCTATTAAACTTTAACTTTCTTCTTCGCTGTCATCAAAGACCTAAACATATTAAATTGAATCTTGACAGAGAATAAGCTTTCAATTTCCCTAAACTCGGTTGTTATTTAACAGGTAGAAAGCTATCCCCTATGAAATTAGAATAGAAATCCAATTTAATTTCAAGATTGTCCCATTCGCAGTGTAGTGGAGGACCCTGGCATCCTGTGTGTCATCATTGCACAAACCCATACCGTATATGAGTTTGTATGTTTGGGGATGGAGGAGTTATGGCACATGCCGCACACCGCACTCACACTGGAATATATACATAGACACACACATCCCATAGAGCCGCACCACCGCATGCCACATGCCTTGGCTGCGCCACGTTCCGTTCCATGCTGCCACTCTCGACGGCAACTAGTTATGCGGCGGATGTGTCTGTGGGTGTGGCAGGCGCATAGTAAAGCAGGAGGCAGGAGGAGCACCACCCACCAATCAGCCTCCTTTTGGAGAAAATAGCTAGGAACTTAGTATGGAATTATTAAACCTTGTAATACTTAGTAAATATTTTACAGTACATACCCAAGCTTTTCTTTTATTTTATAGAGCTTAACATAGTGTTTTTATTTACTTATATATTTAATATTTACTAAATTGTTCAAGTCCTAGCATACCCCGGACACTCCACCATTTATAGGGTAGGCCACAGGGCAAGGCAAGAAGGAGACGGAATCGCGTGTGCTGGCTCCACTCTGCTTCCCTTCACTGATTTTCCTTCGCTGTGAGTCTGCATTTAAGTGCTACCAAAATTGCCATTTTAAAGGATTTCCACACGCACACATGTCCTTTCTTGCCTGGGTGTCTTTTACGCTTGTCAACGTCCTCGACATCGACGTCGACGTTGTCGTCGTCGTCGTTGTCGTTGTCGATTTTTGTGCCATTTCTTCTGCCTTTCCAATTGATGCATCTATCTTAGGGCATTTCCCTTTTCCTTTTCCACTCCCCTGCAATTTCCACCGTTGACTCTTTTCACCATTTTTTTTTTATTTCCTTTTCTCTGTGGCACTTTGCCAGGCTACGCATTTTCAAACTCAATTCGTGTGATAAACTAGAATAAAACTGTTCGTAATTCCATTTTTTTATTCTTCCCTACTCACTATTTTTTTGCAAAGGACTCTTTTTTTTGTTTTGTCCTTTCTCCCACATGCATTTCACTTTTATTTGAGCCCTCTCGCCATGCAGATAAATTTTCTCCCCTCTTTTTTTAGCAAATTGCATTTTCTATGTCAAAGGCGCTTAATTTAGTTTTTTTCCTTGCACTTTATTTTTTTTTTTTTTGCAGGAACTTTTAGTTTTAGTTTCCAGTTGTCTTGTGTGTGTTTTTGGCATGTAATTTGCATTGGGTTCTCATTCGGAAATTGCTTTTCTTCCCAGAGGATGATTTATTTTTCATCATTTCACTTTGGGCACATGAAATGTTAAATTGCAATTCGGTTTCGTGTCTGGTCAATAATTAAAGCTCGCAGCAATTAAATAATAATAACCGAAAAGGGGGGCGGGAGGAGGCAGGAGTTTTAATGCAAATGATAAGTTCTTTTTAACACGATTTACTTTTTCACATTTTCCTGTTAATGCGCTCCGTTTGCAGGCGAAAATTTCGCATCCTGACGAATGTTGGAAATTTTTTCCCTCCCCTTTCAACCTTTTCCCTCATGTGGCGCCGCAGTAATTAAAGCGCATTATACAGGCCGGCCCACAAAATATATATAACACAATAAAAACAAAAAAATGAAGAAAATTACTGCTGCAGCACATTAACACTAACAGCAGCGATAAATGCGGATTATAATTTGGTAAATCACAGGCTCTCGGAGCCCAAAAAAAAAAACCATTAACAACACGGTTCTTCCAACCTTAAAGAAAGCCCCAAAAAAAAGTTGAAATTGTTCTGGAGAAAATGGAGAGAAAATGGGAAATGCTGCTAGTACTTCTGCTGCTGAAGTTCAGTTCGGGTAAACAAAGGCACCGAATGTGGCACGTAAACACACAAATGAATCCAGGCTAAGGCCAGTCGACAGAAATACGAGTAAACAATAGAGTTGTTTTCTTATTCTCTGTTTTTTGTTTTCTACGAAAACTCTAAGAAAATTAACCTCCACAAAGGTTTCAATTGCATCCAAGAGTAAACAAATTTGTGTGGAATCGAAAACAATTGGAATGCGTCTTGGCAGGAGAGCGAAAATAGGAAGGAAAATAGTTTATCTTAGGAGAGCTAGCAGTGGAAAATAGTTGTTTCCGGTCGGAGGACTTAGAACAACATTTTCCTATGCTCATTCATTAAATTAGGAGTAATTTGTACATTTTAAGAGGAATTTGCACAATATTAGAGTAATCTATTGGCCTTTTTTTAATGTAGCATTTATTAGTAAATAATTGGTTTTTAAGAATTTCAATAATCATTATTTCTTACAAATCAATTTCCCAGAAAACTCGAAGAAAATGTTTCACAATAGTTTTTAATTGCACAAAGAACAAGAAAACCATTTTTTCCCACGAAATCTTAGCAAAACTGATTCAGAGAAAATCCAATCAAAACAAATGCCTTTCTACGAGTTTAATATTCATGTTTACCTCGAGAAAAGTCAACAATTTAATGTGCAAAAATATTTTCTCTTGCTCCAGGCCTTGATTAATATTATCTTACAATTTCTTTGAGTAATTAAATAGCCAGCGAAGTGACCAACGTAATTTATAAAGTGGTTTTACATAAAATATGCAACTGCAAAATGTGAAATTTAATTTAAGCAAATATTTTGCAGTGCCCCAAATGCCTTGATTAATATTTTCTTTGAGTAATTAAGGGAGCCCTACATCATTTATTAAAATTAATCCAACTTCTTTGGGCATTTGTAAACATATTCTGGCTTAAAAGTTTTTTGCCACCAGCAACGGTGGTGGTGCTGGTGGTGGCGGCAACGGCGGCGCTTGTTTGGCTTATGTTTGCCATGTAAACAAATAAACAAATGAACAATAAACAATGGCACCCAGCAAAGGGAAAACATAAATAGAAAGACGAGGCATTTGCAGTTGCAGCTGCAACGGAATTAAAATTAAAGTCGAGAGGGGGAAACCGTTTAAGATGCAATTAAATCCCTTGACCCCACTCAGCTCATTAGGCATGCCTCCAAATACCAAACTAATTGCAAATGGGTACCCTCTGCAAGTACAGAACGTGGGAAATGGAGACGCCTCAGATTGCACAAGATATTTGCTGCAATCATGACGAACCCGAACCCCGAGCCAAAGCGAAATCCAACCCATCGCAATCGAAATGGAATGGAAACGTTACCAAGGTGTGGTCTCCGAAGTTCAGAGCTTGCAATCCGAATCCGAAAGATTGCAAAAGCCAGGCCAAATGCACGGCCAATTGAATCATCATCGCGGGCAAAACTTTTGGTTTTGTTTTTGGTTTCTTTTTCTTTTTTTTTCATTTCAGCTCATTTAAATGCTAAGCATGCGATGCTCGGTTTAGAAAACTCTAAGCGACAAAACCGCAGTCAGCCGACCGAACTTTATCTAGACCATTAAGTTTTACAAAGGAAAATATGTCAGCTAAGTGCTGTTTTTTTCGCCTTCCCTTCAGTTCAGGGAAAGCCGGAACGAGGAGTGGGAAACGGAGGAACTTCTAACATCAAACCGAACCGACGAACCGCGAGATGATGACTCAGCCAAAGTCAACAAGCGAACTTAGCAGCAATAAAACACGGCCTCAAAAGACACTTACAGCTCAAACAGACCAAGAGCCGGCACACAGACGGCTGAAAAATATGTATCTATATCGCTCATATGGGCTTCAAAAAAGATTACACTAAGCTGCGGGGATTTACTTTAAAACATGCTCGGTTTAGTCACTGGAAAATGGATTAAAAATGGAGTTTAAATGTATTTTTAAATTTTTTAGCGCTTATCACAGTAATACCTTTTGGTTTTTGTATTTTATTTTATAGATTATCATATTAAATACATTTTAAAGAGTCTTGAGTTGAAGGGCATTCGTTTTAAAAATAAGTCGGCATTAAAATAATGTACTTCTTGTATTAAGTAATAATTGTTGGTCTCTTTATCCTTTCCTTGCATTTATTTATATATAATAATAATAAAATACTCTTAACAATAAGAATACATAAAGAAATAACATCGTAAGCCGCTCTTTTTAACTAATCAAATTGTTATTATCAAAGTAAAATACTTTTACATTAAATACACTTCAATTAAATGTATTTAAAATATCTTCTACACACAAAACCTTCTTAAGTTATTTCTCTAAAAAAAAAAACAACCACAAGAATTTTGTATTTCTTTATCTATGTACATTAGTTAAGACCCAAATTCCCGTGCTCTCCCGGCCGTAAAGTGTAAAGAAATGGTGTGTTCTTTGTGACTTTGTGGAATGGGGTTTCTTGTAGTTCTAATTTGCTTGGGTCATGCGTCGAGGTTAATGAGTCATATCATCATCATTATCTCGACACCAAGGAACGCAGATGAAAGGCATGGAGAGAGGTAAGGGAGGGATCAGAATGGAGGGGACTTCATCAAAACGAAAGCAGAGGACACACATTAAAATATAATTTCAGAGACAATGGTGAAGAAACCGCTTTTTGTTTTGTAATTTAGATGCAATTAAATGTAAATAAATTCACAATTTAGTCTTATGTATGTTTTTTTTTCCGGGAGGGGTTTTTCGGTGCTTTTCTCAGTCTCAGTAGTCTGAGTCTGTCTTTTTCTCCGCCTTTGTTTGCCCTTTCCCTCTTTCAGTTTGTTGCTGGTTTGGTCGGTTTGGTGACCCGATTTCCGCAATTTAATGACTTTTGTTTGACCAGCGCATAATTGCTGGGAAAAAACAAAAAGAATTGCCCAAGAAAGAGAGGGAGCACCGCAGTCGAATGCTGAATGAAATTGCGGAACTTTCTTTTTCCTCATTTACTTTTTTTCCGTTTTTTTTTAGGCCTCACTTAATTCTCTTTTGTGCGTCTTTTGTTTGGTTTTAGTTTTTCCTTTCCTTGAATTGTCTTTCCACAGGCACTGTCTGTTTCTGTTCTAAGCACAGAGAGAAATTAACAGCTTAGGAGAAATATAATAGAATTTTCTAAGAATTTGAACTTAGGAAAATTGTAGATTTTTCTAGGAATTTAAGTGGAGGAAAAGCTGTAGTTATTTACTGGGAACAACTTTATTTTTCTATATATCTGAAAAATTATTTTTTAGGTCTCAATGGGGAAAAATAAAATATTTCAGGCTTTTTGGAAGTTGAAGCACTTAAAACCTTTTTCTTCTCTGTAAATTTTTTGTTCTAAAATCACTGCTATACCCATCTCTGGTCATTTCTTTTTCCGATTCCTAACGAGCTGGTGATAATTTTTTAGCAGAGGCGCACATTTATTGACTTTTTGTGTGGCACTTTTGTGGATTTTAGATTTGCGGTCTTATGGCTGGGCATTATTATCTACCACGTCGTCGGCGGCGGCGACTATATTTGTCTTTGTTTGACCCGCAAGACGGAAATGAGCCGTGCCTGTTTTCCCTCTATTTTCTTGGGTTCAAGGTTCAAGGTTGTTCTCCCCCTACTGTCAGTCCTTAATTTCTTTTTTTTCTTTCTCCCTGTTTTTGTTGCTATTGATATCTTTGTTACATACACACACACACATTTTGGGATAAGGCAGCTAAAGAAGGCAATTTGCTGGGAGCCGGGGCGGCTGTGGCGGGAGTATGGAAGAAAAAACTGGATCGAGGGGCGAAAACTAAGAGTTTAGCTCTGCATTTTGGTTTGGGAGACATTAAGTAGCGGAAGTTGATAAGAAAGGCAAGCAAAATGTTATTTATAGATAACAAAAAGCGATTTCGAAGGGGAGAAGAGATGTGTATACAAAACACACACAAGAAATCGGGGATAGGTAATCGGAAATGAAAGCATCGAAAGGAAAGGCAATCAAAGGGGTTGAAGAGGCTAAAAAAAACTACAAAAATAGAATAAAGCACTTGACTTCAATGTGAATAATTCACAAAGAGGAATTTTTAATTGTAAATAACTTGGGCACTGAAACTTAAAGCAACATAAATTATATATTAAATAACAAAACACAGTCATAGTTATTTTCTGTAGTCATAATTACTAAGCACGGTTTAATTACCATAATAAATTACAGATTTAATTAACTTTTAATCCGTCGTATTCAAGATTCATACTTTTATGCCCTGAACTTTATTGTTTTCAACTCTCAAGCGCTGTACTTAAATTTCCAGCAAATAGCTCTTTCTCTCATATACGAAAAAAAAAAAAAAAAAAAATCAACTCAACTCAACCCTAAGACCCTTAATCCATAGAACATTAGACATAAAGCTCTCAGACAGAAAGAATTTCGTATGCTTGAATTATAATTCAATTTATGACCCCGTCCGAATGGCTTAAACTACTTCCAAAAATAAAAAAAATCCTTTATCAGCGTCCACTTCGATATGCAAGACCTGAGCTGCATGCATTATCCTCCTCAAGCGATTCCCCGGCGGAGTGACCCTCGTCAAAAGCCTGATAGATTCCAGTCAGAGGAAAAATTCAACAAAATAAAAAGAGACTCCCGCCGGAAGCACCTAACCCAAACTCCACATATCCCGCTCTCTCATTAGCATACAAATGTGTCAGAACAAACAACAACCAAATAACCGAAAGGAACTGAAATGTCTTCAAAAAAAATACAAAAAGAACCACCGACCGAACGTCCGAAAGAAATATACAAATTGTGGAATGGGCAGCGTGATTTCTTGACTAATTTTTATGACACTTTTCACTTTATGAGGTGGCCCCGGCTAATTCCCGAGTTCTCATTCCTTTTATCCGTTTCGTTCTTGTTTTTCCGATTTTCCTGCTCCTACTTTATTTACCTTTTGGCCTCTTATTGAACAGGGGAACGAATAAACCATATGCATGTAGTACCCCGGGGCCGTAAAGATTTTTATCGCTCGAGGATATGTGTCATAAAATTTCCTAGCTCTCGAGACTATTAAAAACAATAAATGTCAAAACGAAACGGATTTTCCAGTATATGCGTGTACCTAGAGTGCCGACGGTACGGTGTACCCATATTCTCGGGGGAAAAACTGGACAGGGGCCAAACGGGAAAAATAATGGGTTTACTGTAGGCTATGGGTTGATAAAGCCACTACTCCGCGGCGTTGTCTTTTTGGGTGGGACTTACAAACAGGAGTGCATAAATATTAAAAAAAAGGAATGTACTGTATAACCTGAAATGGAATGTTTTTACGGGAATATTTCAAGGGATTTATTTTTATCGTTATGACTTGCTTTCTAAGCCCTAAAAGAACAGGTGAGAATAACTAAATAATTCCTTGGAGAAGCTAGAAGGGCGTACTGCAGGATATTTCGTTCTGTTTTTATGAAAATATAAAAAATAAATATGTATAAAATGCAGTAACTGTCAAAAGGAACTGAATTCTTCAGTATATGCATGTTTTTGAAGTGTACGTGGATTTCCCCAGGGAAAACCAGTCTAGGACAATGGAAAATAATGGGTCTATTGAGGGTTATGGGGTTGATAAGGGCATATTGTTGAATACACCAAAAGGTAGTGCATAAATATTAAAGAATGTACTTTTAAACTTCATAAAACAGATACAAATAAGTAAGAAAACCGATTTTGTACGGCAAAAATAAACTCTATTGTACCTAACATTTGATTTAACATTTCCCAATAGGTTTGTTCTTTTATTATCTTCTTTTCCAAATTAAACATGTCTAATCCATTTTGCTCCAGCAACTAATCTTTTCTTCAAGGCCCTAATTCTTTCTCATTTAGAAGAGCCTCGAAATGTGAATTCTTGCTCTATTTTTATGGCTTCCACTTTGTCCTTGTGTCGTAAGGCAGGACATTAGGCAGTCAAATCACGTAAATTATGACCGGGGCCACTATAATTCCTTATCGCCGGGACATGATTTCAAATGATAGACTGCGGAGAAGACTGGAATGAAGGCATCTATCTCAGTGGCCCGAGGGGAAGACTTTTAGTAGGCGCGACAAGTTTTTTTCCTTACTCGAGGAGTGAGCAGCAGTGTGGCAAAGGAGAAGGAGAAGGTGGATTGCAATTGGCAACTGGCGCAACGCATAAATTGAGAATTTTTATCTAATCCGCGGCATCTGGGAGACGCGTACATTAGCTGGCACCAGTCTGTCCTGTCCCGTCTGGCTTTATACACACTGGACATCGGGGACGGGACAGGACTGGGTCTTTCTGGTCCGCTTTTCGGATCCAAACCGAGTCTCAGCGAGTCTCTGACTTTGGCCAAAAAGCAACGAGACTGCGACTGTGACTGCGACTACGACGACGACGACAATCGACAGGCAATAAATCACCCAAAGTTGCCACAGAAATTTATGTGCAGCAGATTAGGATCGCGAAAAGCGTCATTAGAATAAATTTTCATTGGAAAATGAGCGCCGGGTCCAAAAGCCAAGTGAAGCAAAAGAATTGATGAGAAACGCAGTTCAAGTTGTAACAATTATGAGCTTGAGAATTGGGGAATTCCTCTTTGCGATAAGAAAATTGCGAAATGCCAAAAGGACTTCCTAATATATGGTTTTCAAGATTATTGACTTGGAAAACATTGATTTTTAGAACCAGTTTAATAGGATTTACAAGGGAAGATTTTAATTTGGATTCTATTAGAACGCAAAACTATTACACTAATTTGTTTACAATAATTCTATGATATTTCCAATATTGCGAAATTATATGACGAAATATTCTGAATCATTTAAATAAACAAATTTCTTAGGGAATTATTTATGGTTCCAAATTCAAGTAAAAATTTTTAATCCGAAAATTCAGACTTACCTTTTGCAGTTTCGTTCTTGTTGCCGTCTGCTGCTGTTGCTGCCTCCTCTCATGTTTCCTTTTTCTAGCTTCCACTTTCCTCCATATCTCTCTCAGGACATTAATGATTAATCCCAGCGTCGTCTGCGCTCTCCTTTTTTTTATAGCTTTTTCTTGTTGTTGGAATTTGGCGTGCTTTAGTAGTTGTTGTTGTGCGTGTGCCGTTATTGGCGGTATAATCCAATAATCCAACACGAAAGAGCGTGTGCAGTGGGAATTGCAAAAACTAGAGACACAGACACACTCACACACACACACGTAAACACCCACACAGCCACACGCATACAGTTTGCCGCTTTGTTTAGTAAATTAAACTTTTCACTTTTCACGCAGCAAAAGGGAAACTGAAAAATGGGCAATTTTCCTACTTTGTTTCTCATGCGCGCTAGCCTTAAGTTTCGCTTTGGTTTTATGCTGTTTTCCGGCTTTTCTTTTACTTATTTTTCCCAATCGCAAACACAGACGCAAACACACACACACACGCACACTAGCAGCGAGAGGTACAAAACAAAAGCAAATGCACGACGCCAACGCCAATAGCAGCAACAACAACAAAACGCCGCTGTAGTACACAAAAAAATTCCTTTTTTCGCTGCGCGTCGCCTCCTTTTTACATATGTATACTCTGTATATATATTGGCATGTATTTATTTTGTATTTTTGTTGTATTTCACACAGCAATTCTATTTCTTGCTTCTTTTATTAATGACTTTTTCACCTTTAGGACTTGGGATTTATTTTCTCTTTCTTTTTATTTTTTGCCGCACTTGATTTTCGAGACTGGGTTTTACCTCTCTGTCGCACTCACCGTTTGATTGGGGGGGATAACAACAACAACACACACGATCTCGTCAATTGGTCGCGTAATTGTCGACGCTCATTTGGTAAACATTTGGGGTTTTTCATCCGATTTTCCGCTTACAAAAACACAAAAAGTATAACTTCGCGCACGCACAAAGGTCGAACCGTTCCGGACGCGAGAGGCGGCGAAAAACACGGCAAAAACAGAGGAAAATCCGGCGGAAAACCAAGAGCGACGCTGGCTTTTCCTTCGACAAATTGAGAGTTTTCCGCGGCGGAGCGGCACAGGGCCAACGTTCGAATTTTTCCCGGAAAATTTTTTTCAAATTTGCTGGGTGCACTGCCTTTTATAGCCTCTGCTCTCTTTCGTCAGTGGTGTCATTTCCACTTGTTCCCGTCCCATAAGATATTTTAGCTATTTTCCCTCTAGATCTAGCTATATTCGAAACGTGTTCATTCGCGATACTTTTATAATATTACTTTTATATTATTTATATTTATATTTTATTTGGTATCTTTTGCGATACTTGAAAAATATTTTTTACTAGTCGTATTTGGTCCCTTTTGAGTTACTTTTATAATATTATCAAAGGGTGTAATATATAAAAACTGTAGAAATGAAAATGATTATAAGTAAATAATTATAGAAAAAAATATTGCCTTGCGAAAATTTAGGTTCTTAAAAACTTCTTATACAAATACTACAGGTGTTCATTTTAGCTTCTGTTTAGCAAAGATCTGACCATTTCTGACATTTTCTTAAGCACATTTAGCTTTTTTATGGCATAAGTTGTTAGCACTGAGACTGCCATTGCGAGAGAGAGAGAGCATAGGAGAGAGCACTCAAAACGAGTTTGAAATGAGCCGGTCAGTGTGACCAGTTGTTGTTTTTAAGAAAATACCTGTAAAATACATAATTTTCATAATGAAATTATAATAATTTCTAGTTTCTATATAAACTCGAGTTTCACATATAAACTAAAATTTGCTCATTATCTTTTTACCTCATTTTATTTAATTTATTCTTACTAGGAGATTGAATGGTTATAAAGCGGAAAGGTGCCCTAATTGGACAATAGCTTAATTAAGGAAACTCAAGACCGGCTATTTGGTTTTATTAACTAAATGTAAATATAGAAAAAAACAATTTTTTCTCTAAACAAGGCAAAATATGTGTATTGTTTTTTAAAACGTATGCCAGTATATGATTTAATAATATGAAAACAAATATAGCGCTTTATTGCTAAAAAAAAAGGAGCGTGACTGACAGTAGCTGCTGGATATAACACTCTGACAACAATCGTTACTATTTAAAATATGAACATAATCTGTGAACTTTATTTAATATGATTACAAACTTAAAAATAAAGTAAAAATATTCATAGTTAAATCAAATATATAATAAACAAAAGTGGAGTTGGGAAATACTTTAACAACGGAAATGTTGAATGTGCCTTCTTTAAATGTCTACATTTAAGATTTTTTCGTATCGTTTTTAGAATATTTGGTATTAAATTAAGATTTTTTTTTTCAAGAATGTGGAAAATCTTAAATCAAGATTTGTTTGTGCCTAGATAAGGCCTGAAAAATCTGAGTTCTAGAATTTCGGTCTTATATTAAGATTTTAATTTTAAGAATGCACAAATTCTTAAAAGAAGATTTTTTATCAGTGTAGATAAAATTATCTACTTATAAACTATAAATTTAAAATCTCGCTGATAGCTGTAGGCATATTAATTAAATTTTTATTTATTTATTATTTAATTGCACGAAATTAAAACACAAATATTTATAGCCTATATAATAAATAAGCTGCGAAAAAATCGGATTTGCCGATGACAAGTGAAAGTGAATTTGTTATTATTTGTTATCACTCCCTTACCTGCTTCCTTTTGTTGTGCACTGCTTTTTATTTTGTTTTTTTTTTTCTAATCAAAATATTTCCCTAATAACTTCCCACAAATACTTTTCTGCCCACTCACCCGATAAGATAACACATATAGGAAAAAAGAGTCAACCAGCTCAGCAAATCAACGCTTTTCATAGAGAACAATTATTAGTTGCGCTTGGCTTTCAAAGCCGCACGGTTGCTTTTGTGTCTCCACACAGTGCTAAATAAATAATAATTGTAAAACTAGCCAATATTGAGTGAAATGAGCGTGAAAATGACGTCACCTGGCGCCCAGGTGTTTTTATTGATCTTCCTACTCGCTCTCATTTCGGGGATCTTTCATTCGGAAGCTGCTTCCGTCGGTACGTTGACATTATGTGAACTTCCCGTTACATAATGGTAATTATCTCGCTCTCTTTCGCTCTCAGAAGAACTGTGCCGGCATGCGGACAGCTGTGAGCGATGCCTCTCTGCGCACTTGGATTGCGCCTGGTGCACGGATAAGGTGAGTGAGATTCGCTTAATAAGTTGGGTTTAAGTTTATAAATAATTTTTAGCCTTATATAAATAATTAAATTACCGCTTACCGATCGGAGCTAGTAGCTTTATATATAGGATATAGAATAATAGTTTTGGTTCGGACTTACCCGCAGTAGAGGACACTCAGTTACCTTTTATCGCCACACCGCATATTTGGCCGAGATTCATCGATGACGAGTGCAGAGGTTCTTCACACACTTCCTAACACAATTATTTACAATTTTACTGAGGCTGCTGCGGCGAGGCGCCTCTATTTATATATGTGAGAGATTGAGAAAGACAGAGATTGATCGAGAGAGAGAGAGAAAGATATTGATCGCGAGAGAGAGAGAGATAGGTCGAGAGATAAAGAGAGAGATAGAGATAAATAGAGCTAGAGTTTGCGAGAGATGGTAAGATATTTAATTCTATTAAATAATACATGTTGCATTCTATTAAATAATACATGGTCACACTGCTTTGATCCTTGTTCTCCACTTACTTCATTTCTTTCTCTTTTTCCAGGTGTACTCGTATACATCGAACCTCTATCGCTGCCTCCCTCCCACGCAGCTCCTGGCGAACAACTGCAGCGAAAGCGAGATATACAGAAACCAGCCGGCCTTGGATATCCTGCAGGACAAACCACTAAAGGACTACGAGACCAGCAACGATCAAGCGGTACAGGTGACACCGCAGCGAGCATACCTCAAGCTGGTCAAAGGTGTGTGTGCTTGCGTGTTGCTCCCTTTTTTTTATACAAATGTTGTTATCTTATCAAATATGTGTCAGAGGAGAGCCCTTCTACTAGTACTCTCCCCCTCTTTTTTCATTGTTAATTTTGTTTTTCTTTTCTCTATCGAGTGTGTCACTCTTCGGCTTCTGCCTTGCCCCTTATTCGTGTGTTTGCTTTGCTGATTTGTTCCACATCATTTTTTAACATTTTGTTTTGTGTCCGCGCTTCGCTTATCAGCATTTTGTGGTTGTCACATCTCAGGGTGTTATTATACCCTTGCAGGGTATTATAATTTTAGTCAGAAGTTTGCAACGCAGTGAA